>JAPYYT010005503.1:0-11476 GCA_030522565.1 Ceratosolen corneri | reverse complement strand
GTTATTTCCTTCCAGAACAAAATTGTAAGCAATTTGCAAAAAATCTCAATTTTTTTCATGAATGTTGGGAATAGGCATTTATTTGTTTATCAGACTGAAATTTTACCTTAATATGCAGAAGAGATTCTTACTTTCTCTCAGATTCCGACTTACTGTCGAGTTCAATCAACAAAAATACTTACACAACTCGCACGATCGCTGAACTCGATGGCCTCGAGCTCCTGGACAAGGTGGTCCATGTGCTTTTTTTTGTTTTCGAGCTGCTCGAGCTTATTCCTAAGTGCGTCGGTCTCACGCTCGAGTCTCTCGACATTGTCAACGGTAGGGGTCTCGGAGCTCTGGCCCGTGGCTTCCGCTTCTTTCTGCGCTTCCTCGTTTGCCTCGTTCATCTGGGGTTCTTGGCCTTCGACCTCATTGGCTTCCTCGGCCAGGAGAGCTCGCTGGGCCTGGCGCGCCTCATTCAACCGCTCGCGTACACGCAGCTGCATGCCCACCAGATGGGCCTGATGCTCTTGTAGTTGGGCCAGTTTGCGCTGCGACTCCTCCACCTTTTTGCGCAGGTCCAACTCACGATGGCTTTCGTCATTTTCCAGCTCGCCATTCTGTCGTTAGGAGAACACAGCGATTAATCGGCTGATCAGATCTGGAGAAGACTTTTGATCGGGGGTCTGGTTTGTAGGATAGTTAAATTAAAGTAAGATTAAAGTTAAATTAAAGTAAAATTAAAGTTAAATACTCTAAGTGGCAATTTTCATTCTAATACTGTTCCCTTAACAAATTTGTATGCTTAAATAAAAATGATGGTTTGATATTTTGGATTTAACGCCCGTGACTACGTAATACTATAAAAAATTACCTGGATTTTATAGTATTACTTTATTTATTATTTATATTATTATATTATACTTTTTATTTTATGCTCGTATAATTGATGAGGCCGATTATGCGACCGAGTTAGAATTTATATTAATATTTGAAATTTAAAATATAAATTGCTATAATATTTTTAAATACATTGAATTATTATTGTTAAAAAATAAATAAAGTATTTGTTAATTTGTCCACTGTTGAAAATAAAATCATAGATAAATAAGGCAGAATTATTAATCATGAAAATAAGAGATTATCTTTTACATAATACTATCTGTTAGATAAAAGTGTGATTACGAAACTTAATTATCTTGTAAGAATATTAAAGTTAATAATACCTCGTTTGGCTTCCAATATTTCTGACATTCTTCCATAAGTTTACTTAATTTCTGTTCACTGTCATAAAGATCTTCCACCATTTTACTTAATTTTTCATGCTGTGCTTGAGCTCGCTGTATTATAAAACAAAATAAGTTTAAAATTTTAAAAAATTTGGTAACTCAATTATGTTTGTCTCCGTGATTCTTTATGTTTCACTTTATAAAGACATTCGATTATTTATTAATATATTTAATTGAATGATTAATATTTATTACAGAAGATAATTATTACTTTATATATGCCTTAATTAATTTGCTTAAAATGCTCAGATTTAGTTTTGTCATGATCTTTTATCCTTCAAGGGATCAACTTACAGAATCACTAGATTGATTTAAGGAGTCCATCATCGTTGAAGTTATTTTTATGTATTCCCTTATTTGATGTAAACGGCCCTCCACTTGACCACGCTCAGGCTGCAATAGCATAATACATAAAAATCATGATATTATAATAAATGATAACGTTAGACGAAACTATCCAACACCTATACACGTAGATTAATAAACAGTTATAGTTTTATTTTTTATTTGAAGTATTACAATACTAATATTGTAATAGAAATAATAATGTTAATATGCATACGTATAAAATTCTATCGGAAATGATGTACGTTTGTGATTTATGTGATTTGTTTCTATCTACCAATTTTTAATATACCAATTTTCGTTAATTAAACTACTAATTAATTAAATTTGATTTCGGCTGTCGTTAGATTTACCATTTTATCCGTATTCGTCGGTTTCGCTGCATCATTCGTAGGAGACTGAGTCCGAGAATTTACCGGAGTTGGCATTTTCATCCAGGATGTTAATTCTTGCCGTGGGTCAATATGCAGATTTAATCTTGTATTAACGCTATAAGGTCCTGAAATTAAAAATGAAGAACCCTTACATACCTATAGTTTAATTTATTTCAACGTCACGCATCACTTTATTGGTTTTCGTATTTAGCAATCACCACCGTCTTAGCCTATTACGTGCTCACCCAAAGAAGAAACATTCGACTAAAATTGGAAGCCTACGAGTTATTAAGCACTAAAATAAAGCCGAGTATCCAAAATAACACTGGAATGTTTTTCACGTAAGGTATGGTATTATCTTCTCTTTTTTTTCCGTACGCAAACAGAAACTCACCAAGATCCGAGCAGCAGTAGGATGAGACGGTCGGGTACGTGGACCTGGTGTTGCTGTTCTTGGCTGCCCTGATGGCGTTGCTCGACGTTGTCTGTCGTTCACTCACTGGATGCCAATCTAGCTGAAACTGCTTTTACGTTGTGTAGTCAGACATACGTAAAAATGAAAAGCGAGTAGAATGGGTCGGGAAGGATATTCTCGGAGACGGGCTAATAATAACCAAGAGCGCGACACCCAAGATTTTAGCTCAGAACCCGGTTCGACGCCACCGGTGCCACGTATCGTAAACTAACGATTGATTTTTTTCGGTACATTTTCTATGGCTATAGTGAATAGCGTTGATTTAGTTTTATTTTTGGGTCCGACAGGGAAATTTATACGCGCTGAGATGCGAGTTATTAGGGCCGTACAATTATATTGCTTTAACTCGCGGATTGTAGACGTTTGAAAATTTTACATTGGTATTTTCGTCAGATCAGTGTACCCAAATTGTAAATAGCATAATTTGTATAGATATTCTGGATAAAAGGTTTTGATATAATTTGTTTTAATTAAATATGAATTTGTATTTAATAGTTTGAAGTGGAGATAATTTAAATGATAAATAATGTGCTTCAATTATTGTGGGTTGAAAAAAATCTGTATTATTAATAAATATGTTTTGAGTTTATGTCACATAAATTATTTTATTAGCATTAAAGAATATAAAAGTATTTGTTGTACCAAATTATTAGCATGCTGTGCAGGAAGTGGATGAGACCTTTCACCATAATTGCTTATTTGATTAATTGACGATCTGTCTCTTTCTCTATTTCTATTGGTATATATATTACTTTTAGGTAATGCACCTGTATTGCGAGGATGATCATTGATTCCAGGAGACATAATAATTTCTCTTTAAATACCAGCCAGTAAATAAACTTCCTGAATCTATTATTATACTAATTTTCTGAAAAAAATTAAATAATGTAAATATAATATTCAGCAAAAACTTTGATTATCATTGAAATAAAAAACATAAGTTTTCTTATTAAAGTAACCTAAATAATTTATATAATTCAATGTTATTTTTAAATTATGTTTAAGCATATGATTAAAATAATAATAAGGCTAACCTCATTCTAAAATACTAATTAAACTAAATTAATTAAATTTCTTTAAATAAATTTGAATTTAAGTAAATCTATGAAAAATATTAATACTATATAATAAAATTAACTATATATTAATTATTATATCAAATAATACAATTATTTTAGGAAGGAAATTTTATTTGAAACTTGGTTACCTAGAACATTATATTTGTATATATTATATATTAAAATATTATGGTTAAATTCATTTCCAATTTATTAATATCATATTAATTTATATTTAAAATAAACTTTTATTCATTTAATATTACAAACTGCAGAAATATATCTAATAAATAAAATATTCGATGATTAAGATTACTAAATATTTTTGATTATTTAAATTTTTATTTACTGATCATTCGTTTAGTTAATAAAAAACTATAATAAAAATCAATATTTAATTTTACTACAATTCTATCAAAATAATCATTCACTGAAATCTATTAAAATTACTAATGGTTTCTTTGTTTAATACAGAAAATTCAACAATCTTTAGTTAAATTATATTTAATGAAAATTAAACAAAACTGCTTAATATTGAATAATTGTTTTTCTCAAAATTTAATGTAAAACATTGATCAATAAATAGAACTTAGAAGGATACAAATTATATTTTATTTTAATACATTTACAGATTAAAATAAAACACTGCTATTCTGTCAAATTAAAGTTAAAAAACTTAATATTCTTAAAATAAAGAAATTATTTTAAAATATATATACAGATAAATCAACTTGCTTGAAATAAATTCAGGATTCTTTAATTCACTGATAAAGGGTAAAATATTTTAATTAGGAATCCAATCATTGTTTTTTTAAAGGAGAAAAAAAGTCAAGGAGTTACAAACAAAACGATCACCGTGTCCGACATTTTTTAATGCCGCATGTAATATAATAATAATAACACCATATTAGGTCTGAATTTTTTTCGTATTTTGTTATTGTATTTTCTCTTATATCCGATAGATGGCAGAAAGTATTACCCGCTAAATTAAAACAACCCATACATAAAAAATATAAAAATGAGTATTAAAAAGAAAATTTTCGAAAAATATTTTTCGCTAATTTATTCTTTTTTATAATATATTTATAGGGCATCACTCGACAATTTATTATATCAACTGGTAACTTTGATTATTTGTTTATGTTCGGTAATGAATAAATCAAAAAATATTTTTAAAACTTTTAAATTTTTTCAATCAAATTTCAAGCTTTCTTTTTTCTTTAATTAAAAATATTTAGATATTGAGATTTTGTACGTTCCCTTAGACGAAGACGTTAAAAAATTACAGTTAGTTCATAAATTATTTTCTTCGAATGACATCGTTCGTTATTGCAATTATATTAACTATGTTCAGATGATTATTATTATCCGGGAATAAATATGTAGAAAATAAATTTTGTTAAAAAATAACAAGAATGCAGTAATAATTACACTAATTTAATAAGTTTTCATAAATATTCCGTTTCTTCAAACTTGTACTGTTTAATTACATTTAAAAAATAGCTATAGGCTTCGTTTTTTAATATCTAAAACTAGAACAAATATGTACTTGTATTTATCGAAAAGGAGGAGGAAAAAGGATTCTTTTCCTATGAAATAAGCAAATTCATTAGGTAGTATCAAATGACCATATACATAAAATGGTATGTGTAATTCATCAATATGGATCATATATGTTTGTACTATAGACACAATGTTTGTATGCATGTGACTGCAATGTATGTACCTGCAGTATAGCTATTCATATGTACAAGAAGCGACTGTAAGAGTAAAATTTAAAATGGGTTTATCTTTTTTTGGACTTAAATCCTTGTATATTTAGTAAATAAAGTAAAATTATTACTCTATTTATATTTTATTGTAATAATATTTTAAAATTAATTTTCTGATATATAACTAGTGATCCAACGAATAGATTTATGCTTGGTCAATCGTCTTATTGATCAGAAATAATTGATTATTTATATTCTTCATCAACAGATAAATTAATATACACATAAATAATAACGACTTCTTGGAAGCTATTTAGTAGTTTGATTTCAGCTTTCTTGAATTCTCAGAAGATTTTAAGTTTGGCTCCATGTACGAAAATCAGCTGCTCTTTCATTATTTACATATCTGTAAGAAAGTTACGCATCAGCGGTACCTAATTTTCTTGTGAATGTTTCAGTTCGTTACAAGTCCAATTATTCGAATAGGTATAAATTCGAATTTAATTTAATCGTTAATTTTTCTGTAAAAGTGCTCGGAAAATATAATATATATATATGTATATATAGATATATAACGTTTAACAGTGGTTTATTGTCGTCTAAATACCCACGTATTTATTGTACTGCATTTTAGAAGAAAAATTAATGTTTAATCAAAGCTGTAAGTATATAGTTAAGTTGTATAATATCGTAAACGCGCATATAGATGTTATTATTACAATTTGGTTTATAAATTGATAGTTATGAAAGTAAATAATCATAGCGGGTAATAATTATAATTGATTCAAAAGTTATATATTTTAAAATTTATCTATTTTTTTCAATATTATGTAAAGTTAAATTAACATAAAATTTCCTTCATATTTCGTTTTTATTATTGATGAAATATTTTATAAAATTTGCTGTAGAATGTTGTGTGCGTGCGCGTTTACATGAGCGAGGGACAAAATGAGTGTATTTGAAAATAATTTTTTAAATAAAATATAATGATAATGCCAGAGACAGATAGACAGACACAGAGAGAGAGAGAGAGAGAGAGAGAGATTTTAATATAAGACTGCTAATCAAGTACGCCGATTTCCACGCACTTATTAGCATATCACTAAAAATATTTTTAACCTTACATTTATAAGCCATCTATTATGATAAAATTATGTAATTTTCATTTGTGTTAACGATATGGCGGAATATTATTCAATTGCTTTAACTATAATTATCATTAAATTATAACACTTTATTTCTCGATGATAAATATTTATTTATTCTTGCTCATTCGAAAGCTTATGACTTGCAACTACTATATGCCATATTTATTTACATGATTCAATGATACAATTAGAATCATTGCTGAATCAAAGTCCTCTATGTGAAGGAAAAAATACAAGTCATAATACGCCAAAGTATTGCCTATCGATATATCTATTTATCTGCCTATCTACCTATCTACATCTATCACGCATGACGTCGAGCGAGTGATTATTACAATTACCTACAACTCTTCCCAATGTGCACATCCCCGTCTTTAAACTAACCACCCGTCCGATCCTCAGCGCAGCACCCGGACATGTCGCGCAAACCGTCGAAGCGGCAACTGGACACGAGCTCCGGACCCAGGTGCTCATACGCCTCGAGGAAGCTTCCGCGGGGCTCCTGCCCTCTGCCACCGCTGCTTGCAAGCATCGGTGGCCTACAACCGGTGTATACGATTACCTTGCGCAGCGTCATGGGCGGCTGCGAGATCGTCGACTACGCGAGCAGGACGAGCGCCACGAGAGCCGAGGAGCGCCTTGTCGTTGACCTCGCCATGATCGGCCGGGACTACCCGGGACAAGGCTCCGACACCGGTGAGCAAGATCTTGCGCGCGACCCTCTATGTCGCCATACAACTTTTTTTCCTTATTGCTTATCGGTATCGAAATAGGCTTAATAATATGACACGCCCATATCTATTTAAGTTTAACAATTAGTGCTCTGCGGATTAATGTTTTTTCTCACCGAAGTAATTTGTTTACGAAATTGTATATTCTTATCGAGATTTAGCGAATTCGGACCAATTTGCTCCATCTAAGACTCATTACATTTTTATTTTCGTACAAAATGCATTTGTACTCTTGAATTATATCTTGAGAATATTATTGTTCGTTTTTTTGTTCGGATATGTTAAAGTAAACTTAATGCTCGAAACTTTTGCAAATGCCTGGGTCAAAACTAATACATATTTGGTTAGACGCATTTTCATTTTTTGATTTTAAACTGGCTTTTGAATATATTTTAATTAATATTAATACCAAACATTTTGTATAATTTTTTTATATGCGTTTTGAGAAGAATTTTAATTTATTTCTTTTATCTATCGTACAATTGACAAATTGTAAAATTTTTTGTGTGAATGGCTGAGACTTTGATAAAAGGCTAAACTTCTAAATACAAAATCGCAATGTTTGTTTTTTCGTACATAAAATAAAATTTTTTAATCAGGGAATTCAATCTTTCAACAACAGCCAATAATTGTCAATGCTGATCAACTGACCTCATCAGATATGTCGAGTGTCATTAAGAGCGATGAATTATCTTTAATGGAGACTCAAAAGCTAATAAATGATAATGACGATAGCAACAATGACAACAATCATGTCAGTAATAATAACAACAATTACGAATACGCAAATCTGATCGAGGGAATGATCAACAACGTTATGGAAAGTGCTACGGCTATTAAGAGTATGGACAAGGAAAACAATAACAATAATAACGACAACAGCTTCGAGTTCTTCAATTATGACAGCAGTCAAATAGTCGAGTTGACAACTGCCGATTCCTCTGCGCCCGTAATCATTAGCCTTCAAAATTTTTACGATCCCTTGGGCACATCGCAAACGGTAATTAATACGCATTCTACTGTAAATATATATATATATATATTTAATATTAAATTCAACACAGTGCTACAATTTCCAAATGAGTGTGTATTATTTGTAGTATTTCTTTTTTGCACATTGCTCAATGTGTTTCATGTAAAACTCCGTAGCTTATTACAAACAACGAACGGAAAATATTTTAATATGCCTTCAGAAGCTTTAATTGTTCGCTGTTGTGTTATTTATTCATAGGCAGACAATACAGGCTATAAATGACGCAAACCAATATTTTACAAATGTATTATTTATTATACAAGATCTCTTTCGAGACTCCCCTTTATATGCAATATTGTATTAATGTACATCAGAGCAGTTTTTATGTGCTTGAAAATACAATTAAACTGCCCTAATGTTAAAAATTAAATAAAAATGAATTGCTTTGCTCTCTGAACTCTCAAATAGTTGAAAAATTCAAATGAATTGCTTATAAATGAAAGTAAAACCAGGCATCCCGAGGAGCGTAAACTTTAGTCTCCAATTCATAAGTTCAAATAACCTTGATTCCGTAGCCGACGCAGATAACTGATTTCCAACAACTGGGGAACATGTCGACTGGCAGTTCTGCCGAGAGCGGCTCCTCGCCGGCTTCGACTGTCGTCGACTTGGATAACGAGCATAGCCGTTACTGTACCACCGATGTATTCAAGGTATATCGCGAGGGCCTCGAAGGCTCGGCATTTCCCGTCGTTCAGTCCGAGGGCTTCGACGGCTTCTTTGAGTTCGACACTTTGGGGACACATCCTCGAATAACCCTGGCGTCGTCCGTTGCCGAGGATACCATGATTACCCACGTGACCAGTTCTGTACCTCGAAGGAGGAGAAAGGTTTGTTTTATCGCGATTCTTATGTAGCGCCATAACCGCCGAAGGCTCTAATTATCGAAGCAACGGTGGGCACTCTTAAATGACACCTTAGCCTTTCCTCTATTTTTAATGCTACTAATGCTTTCGTGATATCAAGTTCGAGAAATATGAAATACATACTGAATCGTTAGTTTGCTCGATGGTGTACGTGAAAGGCAATTGAATTTTTTTGTTCTGAGAGAATTGTTTCGTCTGATTTTATCGACCTTAGCACGTCACGTTATATGCTTATTGATGTCTTGCTAAAAGGTTTTGACTTCAAGTGAGAAGGAAGGTATCGATTTTGTGAGCAGTTTTATTTTTTAAAAATTAATCTGCATTTTCAATAAGTTGACACGATTGAAAAAATATTGCAGAACTATTGTGTTCTTCAATAACCGTCCGATTAATTGCATAATCGAACAAACCATCGCGAGTACTAATAGCATACGCGTTATCATATACTGGCTTCTTATTTTGTCAGTATTTTTTACAAGATGCTATTAAATATTGGTCAAGTTTAAATATGCCCATAATCGTCATCTCGATTGTATAATAAAACGTCCAATAGGCATATACACACACACACACACACACACATATATATATATATATATATATATATATATATATATATATATATATAAGGAAATGCTGGGATTTTAAAATCCGCCGTTGCACACACTCGGCTTACTCATAAAGATCGGAGCACAAGTAAAAAGGCTTGATCTCGAGGCACTAAACAACAAAGTGAAATGAGTGATGAAATTGTCATTTATAGCGCGAGCAAAGGGTCCTGTCGAGCTGGGAGAGGGAAAAGAGGATATGCTGCAGCCAATGCAGCAAAAAGTTCCGCACGATGGCCCATCTGAAGACGCACTTCGTAGTACACACGATGGGTGAGGGCACAAAGCTGAGTCGCTGCGCCGTGTGCGACAAGGGCTTCTGTCACCGGGGCGCCCTTACCCTCCACATGCGGGCCCACGCATCGAAGGAGAGCCCGCGGTTACACGGAGAAGGGTGCTGACCGCTTAGCTGGCGGCTCTTTCCATTGCTTTTAGGTGGCCAGGCTAAGCTTCACGAGTCGACCATAAGGTCTCAGCGGTGCCTGGTTCTCGCTAAGCCAGGGCTTACCTTTTACCACCCGCCCCTGTCTTAGCGGCCTCTCCTCAGATACTTTGAAGGGAATAATGATACGTGAAGGGTAATGAAACGTTGGGAATGGGCGTCGTGTGGGGGCACTTGAGAAGTCGCTCGCAAACGTTAGCGCTCGAAGTTTCTGTATGTCTTGTCATTATTCCTGAAAGTCAAAAGTTAGGGTAAATTGCGAAAGGACCGTCGTTGGCTTTAAAACTTACGACTCCATATGAGCTTTAAAAAGTACATATAACTTCGGTGTTATTTTGATAACGAATAACGCGCAGAACGCATGGGATTTCAATTGAATAAATTTCAGCATGTTTAATGCGATTGCAATTACTAATTTTTGTAACGGCGATTCGCTCAATGTACAATTATGATAATGCTTTTAATTAGCTGTATTGATCCTTCGATAAAAGGTTGTTGCAAGGAATAATTATAAATATATATACTACAAAAAACTCCAAGTAATCGGTAAATACCAGATTAGCATTGTAATTATTGTCATTGTTGTTGATGATATGATTGGAATAAAAATAAAACTTGTTAAATTATCAATAAATTATAATTTGACCCATTTCGTGAATTATAATGAAGATACAGGAAATCCAGTTACTCTTACAAATTCAGAAAGTACATTTATAGTTGTGCATGCTGTCTTCGCTTGTTGAAAACATTATTCTGTGCTCTATGAAATTGAGGTATTTATTATAAAAAGAGGCCGAGTTTTTCTTATACCAAAAATCGCAATCCCTTAAGGCTATTATACATATAAAATTCGCTCTCTTTTAAATCATCTGCATCATAATAATTTTTGTTCCAGGCAAACAGAATATTTGTACTTCAACTTCAGTCATATATAATATTTTGTTGGAAATCCTTGCGTATGCATAAAATTATATTTATAAGATTATTTTATTTCTTTTTAAAAGATATATATATATATATATATACATGAAAATCTTGAACTTAAAATATTTTGATGTTAAATTAATATTTTAAATATTAAATATATAATTATAACCAAAAGAGGCTTTTATGAATTTTTCGAAAAATTTACATTTATAATATTTGTTATTTATACACACATATATACTATATATTTTTTATAACTAGGTATATAAATATTTGAAATATCGAAGCATTTATCTAAAATTTATTTATAATTTCAATTAAATTGAATACATATTTTTAAATAAAAATTGTTCGAGAACCGAATAGAAAAAGGAGGACCCCTAAATGATATTGTTTCTTTACTATTTTGCTTAGAATGTTTTTATATTTATGATTGCCAGATGGCCCCAAAGAACGACGAATTTCTGAAGTAATATTCCATGTATT
>JAPYYT010005497.1:0-11862 GCA_030522565.1 Ceratosolen corneri | reverse complement strand
AGACATAAAAAAAGTTACATTATAAATGCTACAGCAAAAGCCAGATATAAAAAATAACCACATGAAAAATTCTATAGAACATAATTCATTTTACGTTTTGAATAATCAAACAAAACAAAATATTTATACGCAATAAAATGAAAAGTTTTAAAGTAATGTATCATTAAATTTACTAAAATCCGTAGGTTAATACTATTACATTTATGCAAAAATAATATTTATATTATCACATTTATAATAATTTTCATTTAAATCAATAACTTTAATTAAAATTAACTTTATTCAAATTAAATTCATTTATATAATTTAATCGAAAGAATAATTTTATAAATCTTATGTTTACATAATTTTCTTTAAATAGCATTTTCACTTATATAAATGATTTATATTTTAGAAAAGTACTAAATATCAATTTTCTTATATAGTTCAATATAAATGTAATGATATAATAAATACATCAGTTTTTCATTAATTCTTGATAACGCTTTTAAAATATAATAGACTATTAAGATTGATATATTTTATATAAGAAAGAATAATATCATAAATATTTATTTAACTGACCTAAATAGAATAATACATTTATTTTTTAAACTCTTATGAAATGGATATTATAATTAATTAATGTATAGACGTACACATAGAATTTCTATACAAATTGAAAATATCATATTAAAAATTTATTAATATAATTTGTTATCAATAATAAATATTTATAATATCTTTTAAATAATTTTTTACTGTTTTTTGGCTGTTTTTGTTAAAAATATAAAACTTTTAAAATTATAAGCATTATACAAGAATATAAAAATACAAGAATAAATACAAGAATATAGAATAAAATTATATCTTTTTTATAATAATATACATATAGGGAATAGAAAATATTTTAGTTCTCAAGCAATACTAAAAATAATAAACATTTTATAAAATTATTATATCATATGATTGTGATTTATGTTTCAAACGATGTTTTATATTTTTTTAAAAAAGATAGCAATAGAAATATTAAATACTATACAATGTTATATAGATCATTCGTGAATAAATTCATTAAATTAAAAACTTATTTAAACGAATTATCAGTTTTTAGAAGAAATAATATATTTTTTGTGTTTAGTTCATAAAATTCATTAAAAATAACTATTATTTTAAATGAGACAACAATTTATTCTTAATAATTTAATATAACTATTGGGCATGTAGATACGTAAGAATATAAAGAATAGCATATAACAGGATATTTAAAAATGAGAGATGCTGCGGATTAAGATGCATAGCGAAAGGCAGGCAGGATAATGATTCAATAATCTCGAAAGAGAACACGTGCCAAGCGGAAGCAATTCAATTCCTAAACCGGTGTTACGCCGAGTTTCCCCTAATTTATTGTCGACCGTGTGACGCAAGTACGATGTTGTGAATTTTGTTAATAAAATGACCGAATTAAATACATTTATACACTGCACAAACATTCGATGATGTTCGCATAAACATTTTTTATTAAACGTATAAGATACGATAGTTTCTTTAATTTTTCCTTTCTATTCATTTGGATTTATAGATAAAAGAATTTTTTTTAGTTTTTAATTTCCGGTTTAGTTCATAAAGATGTTTTTATAAATAGTATTAGTACTTATTTATTGTTGCTATATATACTTATACTATATGTACTGTATACTTATGCATTGTTGAATTAATATTCATATCCGTATTTTTTTAACTGTATTTATTTTAACTATTGCACAAGCTTACATCAGCATATTAAATATATATGTAAAGATCCATCAAATTTGTATTATTTTTAGGTTAAAGAATGTTATATTAAGTTTTAATATTTATTAAGTTCATTTTATTTCTTAATCATATTTTGAAAAAATTTAATATTAAATGTTTTTAACACCAATTTTATATATTGAATTAATAATTCATCCACTCAAAAAATATGATTTAATACTAAATTTGATATCTTAAAAATATATTGTATAAAATTAAAAGGTTCTTGTTGCCTTATATAATTAAATGATTATTTTTTTCTTAAATTTGGTTAATAGAGAATAGTTAATAAAATGTTATAACCAATATAAATTAAATTAATTTAAAAAGTTGTTAATTTAAATTATTGTATACTGTTAATAAAAATATCATTAATTTCTTTTCTTTAATCAACATTGAGTCAACCGCGAATGATTAATAGAAATTTTATATTTACATTTCATTTTTTATTTAATTTTATTTAATTTTTTATTTAAAAGAACTATTATAATTATTATATATTTTATAACATGTATTAATTAAGACTCTTAATATAATATATATAAATTAAATACAAATATAATCGATATTTACAATAAAAATTTTAAAGTTCTGATCTAGCTAATTCATACTTCTAGAAACGAAAACTTAAAAAAGAAAAATATTAAACTTGTATTTTATATAATGTAATATTATAAAGAATTTTTCTGCAAAGACTGTTATTGTTAACTAATCTATCGTTAGCACTTACTGAATATTTTGAACGTTCTAAATACATATATCAACAAATTTTATAATTTATAAAATAAATAAATAAATAAATAATTTATATTATTAGACATTAAATAGGGATTGAACATATCTTTCATTTATGGGTACTTTTTACATTTTTTTAGACTGTAGTCTTTTTTTCTGTTATTCTATTATGTTATTTATTAATGTAAAGTTCCGTCTTAGTTTACATCTTTCAAATCTAATAAAACGATTTATAGAAGATTAAAATTTTTTTATTATAAATAGAAATAAAATTATATAGAAATAATAATTATTAATAATAAATAATATTGCTATTATTCTTTATAAATATACTATTACTTTTAATTTTAGAAAATTGAAAACTATCAATATATACATTTCAATGCATGTTTAGTGTTTATTATGTTAAAAGTTTAATCAACCAAAGTTTTACTTTGATTTAAATTAGTTACATTTTTAATTTCTTAGCTTATTTACATATAATTTCTAATATTAAAATTAGAATAAAATAAATTAAAATTATAAAACAAAATACATTAAAATTATAAAATATAATATATCAAAATAATTTAAATCCAAAACATATAATCATTATTCTAAATGTAAGTTAATTAATAAAGATTTGCAAAAATAAAGATATTTATTTTGTACATAGACTGAATTATTTAGTTATGACTAAAATAAAAAATTCATATTTTATTAATGCAACTATTGAGAAAAAAAATATTAGAAAATAAATAAAAGAAATAAATATAAAAAATAAATAATAAAAATAAATACTAAAGCAATGAATGACAAAAAATAAATAAAATTTATTAATATTTTATTCAAAATGATTAATAATTGAAATATAAATTACATATGTCATCTTTTAACGTAGTTTACAAATAAATACGATTTGTAATAAATTTTAAATAATATAATATTGTAAATAAATTTTAAATAAATAATATTAAATATATAATATATATAATTATTCTAATTGTAGGAATAATTATTTATTTTAATTTCATATTATTTTGAAAAACTATATCCATTTTTAATTTTAATATTTATCATTAAATCCATTGAAAAACATAAGTATTGTGGTAATAATTTTCTAAATAAAAATTATTTATGAAGGTATTTATTATGATTGACTATAAAATTATTGATAATTTAAAAAATAAACAAAAATTTTTTTTTTTATATAATAATCAATTTAATTTTTATAATTTACAAATGTGGAAATATACAATGTACAAATACAATAATTTAATATAAAAAGGAGTCACATGTGTGTTTGATATAGATACACATTTATATATTGCTACGATATTTAGTAAACGTCTTATGGGTAGAGTTAAATAGTTTGTGTTGGGGGACGATGGAAATATCAGCGGCTGGTGCAGAGAGCAACACACGAACACAAAGAAAATCAAGAGGGGACGATGGAAATATCAGCGGCTGGTGCAGAGAGCAACACACGAACACAAAGAAAATCAAGAAAAAACAAGATACAAAACACCATAGAAAAAACAAATAACACAAAAAAGTACAATATATAAAAGTACAATTAGGCTTCAGATAGATCTTGTTTATAATAGAAAAAAACAAGGGTTATAGAAAGTATTGGGGGGAGGGGTCTCAGGTGTACAGCTTCGTACAAGAAACTGGAATTACTAATATAACAGTGTTACATTAAGTGACAACTACTGTTCCATGTAATTTCATATAGTTTATTCATGTATACAGTATTGAAAGGTATATTCAAAGATAACAAGATTGCTACTTTATCATTTAATCAAGTAGGTTATAAAAAAACTAAAAGGTTTAGCGGAACCATCAGTGATCAAATGGAGTTTGCAACCCTGCACCAATTAAACCTGATTTTATAAACATGGTTTTTCTCCTGCACATCCCTTAAATCTTTCAAAAACATGCGATTCCAATATTATAAGCAATGATAATTTATTTATAGTTCACTCATAATACAATCAATATGCAAAATATCTACAAAATTTTTTATATTGTAATATTTTTTTGCGAAATGATTTTTCATAGATTATAAAAAATCATTATAGAAAAAATGAAAATAACTTAAGTTCAAGCTGTAATTTTCATAATAACGAACGATTTTTATTTGTTTTATTTTTTTGACAATATTAACTATTAATTGCAATGTTTATTGGACTTATTCACAAGATCTAGTTTAATAGTTTATTACAAAATTTTTTTTATAAACGAAGAAAAATTTTTTCACTAACTACTGCAGTAATAATAATAATTAAAATTGTCTACCTATACAAATTCAACTATATTAAATTAATAAAATCAACTCAATTAATATCACTTATTTATGTACAATTTCTAAAAATATATTTAGTAGTTTCTTTATTATTGTACTATAAATGCATATACTGTTGTAATATAATGTTTTATTATTTATATTAATTTGATATAGTAAGAATAGGGTAATACTGTATAAAGCAATAACGCAATTTAATTAATTAAAATTCGTATTAAAAATAAAATTTATTTTATTTTAGAAAATAAGAAAGTTAAATTTATTTAAATTTTACTACAGTAACAATATTAATAAGTATAAATATATTATGTATATTATAGATAAAATAAATTATATGTATTATAACAAATTTATTGATTATAAATTTTTTATTTTAACCAAATAAAAGATTTTGTTCTCAATTTTCACAAAATAATTAGTGAAATACAAGGGAATATTTAAAAATGATATTGTACAGATATATTTGCTTTTATAATAAAGAAACAATGTTATACAACTTTACTTAGATAACGGAAAAAGAAAAAGAAATTTATAAAGTGGAATTATTATATTTTTAAAATATATCAATGACTATTCGTATTAATTTGATAAATACAAATACTTGTAAATAAAAATAAGTTGAAGCGTTAAAAGAATATAATCTAATCACGTAAAATTTTTAATTTGGATTTATAATTTTTAAAATTAGATTTTTATAATTGTTTTAAAATATTAATTCATATTATAAAAGTTCTTCTTTGGAAAAATGGATCAATATAAATTTTATTATTCAAACAAATTAAATTTATCAAATTGTTGGAGATTCCGTTCGGCATTGGACTCTCTTAGTGAATAATTCTCTGTTTAGGAATTGTATCTAGTGCCAATATATTATAATAGAAAACCGTGTAAATAGTAATTTTATTTTCTTATATATACATTCTTATATATACAGGATTCTTATATCTTTTATATATACATCTATAAGAACGTTGATTACTGAATATTTGATTCTTTCCATTCTTTCCCCCTCGAAACTCCCCTAACAATAGAAATCTCCATATTTAAACCAACCTATTATATTTAAGAGATAATGGAAAATTACTATCTGCCTTTAATCTCTTAATCTCTTATCTGCCTTAAATAACTCCGAAGATTCGTTTCTTTAAAACCTATTTTTATCATCCTCTTTCCACTATCCGTCTCTCTCGACTCCCAATTTGGAGAGAGAATTCCACACGGGTTAAATCCCGAACAAAAATTAAAATAATATTTTTATTTAAAATTTATATTTTTTAACGATTTTAGATATTAAAAAACTGATCTATTCTTTTAAACAGTTTAAAAAAATTTGAATCCATAAAAAATATATAAAATTTGTTTAATAAAATATAATTATAAAATCTAATTATTATAAAGTTTACTAATATTATATCTACGATTTCAAATATTTTAATAAAAAAATATTTAATAAAAATTATCAATAATTTGTTAACTAAATTGTTTCAATCAATAAATTCATAAATATTATATAAAACTTTGATTTCTTATCAATAAAAAATTGAATCTCTATATTTTAAGATTTCGATAATTTTTTATTGAAATTAACATAAAAATAACCTACTCTAATAATATATTTAATTATCTAACTGCATCTTATTTATATATATCTTATTACTATATAATTTAATTATATATCTTAACTGTTATTACATAACTTAATTATACAACTTAGTTGATATAATATAATCAGTAGAGTTGTATAGTATTTATAAAGAATTACGATATACTTCTTCTTGCGAATCATAAATTAAATTTACAATATTAAATGTCTTTTATAAATTATTTTTTATATTAAATCATTTAAAATATGAATTTTTACGTTTATTAAAATTCAAACTTATAGATTTGACCAATACAATCGTTTAAATGTATTCGAAAACCGGTATAATAAATGAACCGTCGCGCCGTCGCCGTGTAATTTGACTATCGGTGTTTACGAATATAAAAGTGCGCTACAGAAGCAGAAATCAAAAAGAACGTGTAAATTCGAAGACTAGAAGTTTCTTGTAAGAAAAATCGAGAACAATTATTACACGTGGTTGTGCTTAAGAGAAATTATAGAAACAAAGTATATGTTAAGTCCAATTGTCGCCACTTGGCCCGAGCTAGACAAAACAAGACGAGTTCACGGCTTTTCCGCTCAGCCTGCGCTGAGGACTAAAACAAAAGGACAAAGAACTCGTGCACCAATGACAATTAGTGTAACAAATTGCTGATCGCGGGAACAATGGGAAAATCGAGTTTATTAGTTTCGAGAGGGCGGCGAAAAGTCGTGATGAAAACTGTGAGTGTGGAGTGAGTCTTTACGTTGAGGCAATGCAATTTTAGTTGTCTTCGAATGTATTAATTAACGTACAATCTTCACTTGGATCTCAAAGGGAGAATCCTGGCTGTAGCCGCAACAAGACAACGAAAATTGGTTAAGCGCCGCCGCGCATGGTTGCAAGTAAATACACTTCCTACAGCTGAAGTGAGGCAAGTTTATCAATACAGGATTGATTGTACCAGCCATTCAGCAAAGACATACGAAACTGCTGAAGCCTTGTCAGCAACGTACGAAGAGGGAAGCTACCCTCCGTAGCGCATCCGCGCTTGGTCAACGAACTGCTGTAATCGGCTGGTTAGAGGAAAGGTCAGGGACCTTCTTGGGACTACTTGCGCAGTACGCACGAGAGAGAAAAAGAGTAGAATAAACTTAGTTTAAACCAACTCAATTTAAAAAGGGGTTAGCGCACGGCAATTTCAACTATCATTAATTCTCCGTTAACGCGTCAAGGCCATTATCGATTACCACTAGCGGATCATTCGCAACTTCTACAATATAATAATACGCATAATAATTATACTATCCACTGTATAAAACAATAGAGAATATATTAAAAAATTAGAAACAGGACGCACCATGTTTAACGATTTAATCAATACTACCACTAACATTAGTCCTATTACATCCACACTCTTTAATATCAGAGTGCGTACATTAAAGCAGGTGAAATCCCTATTAATAGGCCGTCGGTTCAGATAAATTGAGCCCAAGAAAACTAGGTAGAGGATGCCTAAACAAATTGTCAAATATACATTTTATCTTTAATGAGTTATCATCTTCATAGTAGAATGAATACCTTTTTATTTATTTTTAAATTTTAAAATCAAATAAAATATGAATATGCATAAATCAATAACTAATTACATAACAGATCATTTTATACATGTCCTTTGGAATTGATTTAGTTGCAGATCCAGGTAAACATTGAATCGTGATATTGTAAGTAAGAAGAGTAAGTTCCAAATATCGGTTTTGATTTATCGACTGATTTTTTTCGAAATTTGGATCCAGTATTTATATGGATAATATAAATAATAATAATAATATTTTAAATATAATTTTACTCTTTTAATAATACTATTGTTAAATATTGATTAAAAGATATTTTTCATTTTTCAATTTTGAAGAACCACTTCTCTAATACTTGAATTTATAATTAGTTGTTTAGATACTCATGATAATAAAATTTTTAATAAAAAGAATTGTATAATTTTTATTTTTATTATAATACTATTTTTACTTTAACTTCGATAGTTCGAAACTTAGGATAAATTACAATTTTATAAATTTGTCTATTTTGCTCGGTAAATTATTTCGACTTTTAATAAAATGATTATAAGTATCATATCTAATTTAAAAAAATAAGTTCAAATTTATAAAATATTTATATTATTTACGTGTAATCTGACGTTTATTTATAATACATATAAAAAGTCATAATTTTTATGGATGAATAATATGAGTTTAAATTAAATATGAAAAGCTACACATTAAAGAACTGCATTAACTCAAATAAATTTAAAAAATATAAATATAAGTATATATACTTAAATATAATTAAAAATTAAGAATTATTACACTATATACATTGTTATCTTCCATTATACTATTTTCAGAGTTGTGTAGTCAATGTCTATAGAATAACCCTTTCACAATTTAAAATGTACCATTTAGACGTTTTTTCATTAAACATAAGTTGTAAATAATTACCGTCTGAATTCAATTTTATAAATTATAGTATTTATTAAAAATAATTAGTATTTTTTAGTAATAATACTTTATCAAAATTCTTTACTAAATTTATAAGACACTTTAGTATTCACTTTCCACTATCGCTACACACTTTACTACCCGCTTTGTTAGAACTATATATTCATTGATATTCATAATCCTTTTTTTAAATTTTGATTATATTTATTAAACTTTATGCCAATTATCAGATTGTTCTATACAACAATGATATCATAAATGTTATAATGATAAAGTTCTTTAAATAATTCATAAATTAATATTCTTACTTATTTTGAAAACATAACCTCTTGATATATCTATTATTATCTGTATAATAAATTGTATATTTATCCATATTTGTTGATATTCTAAATTGATATATATTCTAATAAAAACCCGAATTTTATTAAAAAGTTGTATATCGTTTACAAAAAAAAAATAAAGCAATACTTAATAATACAATATGTTTATACGTAACATCTTAAATTAATGAATTTTGAATTAAAAATTTGAAAGTAATTTTGTTGAAATTAAAAGGTATTCTTAAATATAAAACTATTTAATTTCTAATTAAAAAATATTTAAAACCATCATAGTCTTTTTAATAGTTAAAATATAATTTAGTATACTGCGAATCACATTCACTTTATTGAAGGTTTCATAAATAATTATATATTGTTTATAGATTAAAGTTTTATTAACAATTTTTCAATAATATAGTATTTCATATTTGAAATTTAATTATATATATTTAAGTATTTATATAGTTGAATATTACATAATTAAGATCAATTAAAATTATTATAATTAATTATAAATAAGATTTAGATTTACAGATAGTGTATTTATAAAGATATAAAAGTGATCAATTTAAATTAATTTTCCGTAAATAAAAGTAATTACCAAATGTTATTTTCTTTGAATTTTTTAAAATGTATTTAAAATACTTCATTTCACTTGGCTTGTTTGTAAAAATTCTAATATTATAATGATATTTATAACGGCATTTATAATGTTATTATAATTTTGTATTGTTTTTATAAATTACAAGATTAAAAACAAAATAATAATATTGAATTTTTCAAAATTTATCTTTAAAAAATTTGGTTCACCGGATATAAAATAAATGTTCCATAAAAACATTATTTTGATTTTTAATAGATTAACTACTAATGCTTCCATTTGATTTATGTCGCAAGACAAATAATGTAATTTCATTAGTAGCGAATGGTAATGCGGTAAAATACTTTGTTTAATACTAACCTTCTTGGTACCATATATTGATATTAATGAAATAGTGCAATGAAAAGAAAAAGAGAGCAGCAGAAGGGAGAGTAAAAGAGAAAAAAAACAGAAAATATTCCATTTCGTCTACAGCTTAAATTTATATCTTATAATATATATACACTACATATTTTGCCTTTTACATAGTATTCGGTATTCTTTTCCTTCAAACGAGTTTTCTATACTTTTTTTTGATCATACGATATTTAAATGCCTAATGTTCAACGTGTATTATGCACTTTAAAAGTCTCTTAGATATATATTTCAACTTTAACTTGGATTTTACAAATTGTTAAAAATTCAACTTTAATAATAAAAGAAGACAATACGTAAAAAAACCAATTTTATATTTTTTAAAATTTGTTTTTCACAATATAAATTATAACATATAATATTTAACGTTTAAAATTTAGTTTTCAGTAACATATAAGATTATCATAATAATGAATAATAAGTATACTCAATAACAATATTTTCAGTATATACAGAATATAATATGCATATTAGTATAGATATATCCTATACTTACAATTAATTACTAGCCTTATCGAAAAAAAAAATGAAATAAAATATTTACATTATTTATATCTATTTGATAAAAAAAAACACAAGAACTATTTTTAAAGTTGAAATATAGTGTGATTATATTTTTTAAATATGTACAATTTCCTTATTATAATTGGTTTGTATAATCCATAAGGATTAAAATGCATACAAATCAAAGTGTATATCAAATTTTATTGATTTTTATTTTAATTTTATTTAATTTTAAATTATTACTCTATAAAAATATTCTTTAAATATATAGATTAATATAAATATCGTAACTATACAAATATTCTTATTATATTAAAAATTATATTTCACTTTTATCTGAATTTGACTTTATTTTTTATCAGTACATTTAAATTCAAACTGAAAATGAAATTTTTACTGAAGTCCTATTCATTCTTATTCATATTAGTTATTCATATTAGTTCAAAAATATATAATAAAGTTTGTATAAATAATTGTGCTCTTCTAGATCATCCTGTTATATGTTTCATATTACGTATACTATTATAGCAGACCTACAGACTTTATTTTATTTATATTATTTCATCTCTGAAATTCTATTATTGTCTTTGCAAGGTAAAATTCATAAATAAAAAATGTTTAACTTGATTGAAACAAAAAAGTAAGGTCGTTTGTTGTTTAGCGCTTGCTATAGACTTCTTGCATAGGGCGGGTTATTATACAAAATTTATGAAGTTGTATGTAATACTTAAAATTTTCGGACTATATTAAAGTTTAATTGTATGAAAGCAGATTAAAATTATAATTAGTAATGATGAATAACATAGCTTGTACAGTATGTTTCAGAATGAATAAGCAGTTCATTTAACTACTAATATGTTTATACACATTGATTTTGTTGATATTTATACACAGTATCAATTATACAAATAGAATGAAATATTTTTTATTTTATTATGATTTAAATAATGAATAATATTAAATTACTAGTTGAAATAGTCATTTGATAACATTTTAATTTTATGTAATTTATGATTGATATGTTGTAAATCTCATTTTTTATTTAAAGTATATTATATTATATTATATTATATTATATTATATTATATTATATTATATTATATTATATTATATTATATTATATTATATTATATTATATTATATTATA
>JAPYYT010005495.1:0-13528 GCA_030522565.1 Ceratosolen corneri | reverse complement strand
AACTACACTGATTCGACGACGTGGCTCACTTTGTCTTCACAGTTCGCATCGTGACTTTTCGCCACCACGGTCGAAATTAATTCACTTGATTTTTGATATCGGTCTCGCGATCGGCACTTCGTTATACTAATTGTCATTGGTAATGGTGTAATGAGTTCCTTCTCCCTCTTGTTATAGATACAGATAGACAATATTCATATGAAATATAAAGTTACAAGTTAATCATTTGGAAATACTGGAGAAATATTTGACACATCAATACCGATAATATTAACACAATAAGTCTCTAAATTAAAACAAATTTAATATTTAAGTAACATAATTATCGTACTAAGAATCACTACTCGGTCAATTTAATGTTATATACAAAAGAAGACTATCATATTTATATGCACATTTTATTTTATTGCGAATATACACCTCATATGAATATGCATATAAATTTCATTTCACTAATCAATAAGTCAATTGCTCATAGTATTAAAATCTGTAAATATTACATAAGCTATTGATAATATTTTTACAAATTAATTTTTTTTATTGAAACTTTCACTAAAATTATAATGAAAATAGCAAATTTCATCAAAAATAATGAAACAATTGCAACACATTTGTTTAATTTACATAAGAAATTATAAAAAATGGTTTCAATAAAGAATTTTTTTTAATTTATTTAATTGTAAATTCCAGTAATTGAAATAAAAATTCTTTATCAATTCAGTATAATAGTCAGAAATTTGCAAAAGATTATATTAATCATTAGCTATAAATTTCTAAAAGTATTTTTTACAATTTTTTAATCAATTATATAATTCGTTAAAATAAAGTTAAAATTAATTAAAATAAAGCAAATTAACTTGAATAACATTAATTAATAATTTAAAGAATTAGCGATTTCATACAATGAAAATAATCCCAACTGAATAATTCTTATTTTGAAGTACGTATAGAATATAAAAATCACCAATTAGTATTAAATATAATTTTAATAAATTATAAACAATTTTTAGATGAAACTCAGATATTTTAAAATCTTTCTATTAAAAACGAAATGCAAAAATAAAGATTTAATATTAGCAATAAACTTTTGATTGGTATTTTAATGCTTATGAACATTAAATATATGACATATATTCCCTCTCTTTCGAAAACTAAACCAAATTATTCATTAAATTTAAAGATATAGAAGTGCTCTAAATTCCGTTGATTTTTCGACCGTCGGTACTACCTTTTTGTTTGTAAATTATTTTCTTCGTATTCAAAATATTTATGATTTCCAGATGTGTCCCAAAAGTGTAAAAATATAATCAGAAAGTACATAGAATATTCAATTCTCTCGTTTATGACCTCTTTTTACGACTGTGTTTGAGACTACGTCTCAAAACACCGGCAATGGTCAATAGGACCACACGTGCCTTGCAATATTAACCTAGTAAAAACAACCGACAAGACCTTCTAGGCATTATAATCGCTTAGTTGCCAAACTTCGTAACATTTTCTTAATGAACTGACACAAATTGGAATTCATGAAAAACATAGCTATGCTTCAAGACGTCAGTAAAACCTCGGATTAGTAGATTAGTACCTCAGACGTAAAGTCTCGGAGCGCTGTTTTAACCTCGACATTATTTGACTACAGCTACAATGACAACAAAAAATTAGTTTTCATACAATCAACAAAACTTTCCACTCTCAAAGAAATTTAAGATGACCACCCCTATTCAAGGAGCTGGGTGAAGACATCAAAACTAAACAGCACGCGTCCTGTGCTTCAAAATTCTCTCAGCTTTAGAAGAGTGATCTTAAAGCTGAATATAGTTGATAAAATTTATAAAGAAGCTTCGATCCGACGCTAACAATCAATCGGTGCAATTCTAATCTACTTCCTTTGTGGGCCTTTTTCCTCTTAGGCTGTCACGACAATCCGGATGAGACCAGAGTGAAATCAAAGCCCCAGGTTCGGGCGTCCGGCAAAAGCCGCTAGAGAAGCAAGGTGAGAAGTAGCAAGCAACAAAAGCTGCCAACTACTGGTATTTATCATATTTATCACACCTTAATGAGACCGAAAGAAAGAAAGAAAAAAGAAAGAAAGAAAGACCGAAGCAGAACAGCTGACTCACAGTTCTTCCAAATCTCACGGTATTCAATTTACGCCTGAATATTCTGTTAGTGCGAAATTTACGCAAATCAATATAAAGACAGTATTATAGTATCACATTACCGGCCTTACCACACCACCTTGGACAAATACACACTCGGGTTAGTTCCCGATCAAGAAGGTTCTAAAAAACATTTTAAAGTAAAAATAACGTTCTTACCAATCAGAAGTAAATTTAAATAATTGTTAAACCGTTTACAATTTGTACATGCTATGTAACTTAACTTGAAATTTGCTTTAAGGAAAGTTTCGATTTTTCTTACGAGCTCTTACAAATTTATTTTAGAGTGAAAATATCTGTGTTGTTATCTCCTCTCTTGGCAGCAGCAGTTTGCGATATTCAGCCAAAACGAAAATTTCTAATCTGACTACATGGCTACGTAGTTTATTGCAATGCTCTTAATTAGTTAAATTTATAACTAAATCGTTAAAAGGAGTTGCGAGAAAAGTTAGCCTTACATATTAGGTTTATCGACATGCTTCATACACAATTTTATGAAAATGTCTCAAAGTGTCAGTTCAACATTCCAATCTTTAAATTAATAATTATTTTATTTTTTCTAAATAAATATTTTATACACAATTTAAGTATCAAAAACATTAAAGTAAATATCTGAAGATATTTACCTTTAAGAATAATATTATAATGCGTATAATGCCGGTGATGTCAATGAAATGTACATATATACAAATATTTGTAGAATAAATAAAGTGCGTATTATTTTTTACAGTTAAATTCATAAAAATATATTAGATTTAATTTGGTTTTTAAATTACATCGTAATTATAAATAATAATAATTTTTTATTTTTGTTGAAATTAATGTGGATGTATTTAGTGTCTTTATTACAGCAATCGAAAGGGTCAATTTTTCGACAATTAATACTTAGTTCTATTAATTGAATATAATTTTCAAATCATGACATTTGTATTAATAATAATAAGTTGTATTTAATATTTAAAAAAAAACGACATTTACTTTCAACAAAGGAAAAAGTATATTGCTATCTTATATTATGATTATGATCTTATATTGCTATATTATATTATATTATAAAAAGTATATTGCTATCTTATATGATGAAAAAAAACTATACTCAGAAATTTATTGTGCAATGAAGAAGTTGATAGAATTCTTTATAAAAACAGATATTGAAAGCTGTATGGAAAAATATTCGATATATTCGATCGTGAGCAGTATGTTGAAAATAGAGAAAAAAGACAGGAGAAAGAGTGGCAATGATCGATACAGGATGGAATGATTATAGATTTGAAAATTCAGATATAAATAGAGAAAGAATTGGATTTATTACTGGAGTAGATTTCAAGCGTAATATTTGAAATTGCAAATCCTTTCTTTACGTTATCCCTCCCTCACTCTGTTCCACACCGATCCTCGACCCCCTCCTCGCTATCTCTATATTGAATCTCGGTATTGAGTACAGTTAGAGTTGTATTGCTAGCAATAGAAGTTTACTTAACTCCCCTTACGATAAATTTTCAATCAATCGAAACATGACTTAAGTGGCTCACTAGATGTACTGGAAGCTTATTAATGCATCCGATCCAATTCAATTTAAATACACTTGCCAAATTCTTACAATAGCGCGAAATGTTTTATTTCGCGCTATTGTAAGAATGTTTTATTGGTCTCTTTCGGATGCTGACAAATATAGCCGCCTGCCGTAAACAATTATTCGTAAACAATAATTTTGCATAAATTTCATCTGTACTTTTAATTTATGGCTATGCATATATTGGCAAAATCTTTTTCATTTTAATTATAAACTTGTTTGGAAAATCAATACAAATATTTTTATGAAAACTATATGAATGAACTATGTGAACGAATATGAAGATAGTAAATATTCTTTGTATAATTAAATTCATAAAATAAGATAGTGTAAAATGCTTTCTTATAATAATAATCTCTAATATTTATTATAGTACAATATAATGTAATTACATGCTAGTTTAGGCAAAATTCCACACCATACTGTTTAATCACTATATTATTAAATTAAGAATACAATTTTTTAATAAATGCAATAAATAATTTGTTGCTAATTAAAAATTGTCTGCATTATTTCGAAATGGCCATAAATTTATTAGTAATGACTGATAATCATTTAATGATCTCAATGCATTGTAATAATTGTAAAATGTATGCATTAACAACCAAAAAATATTTTTATAAAGAACAATTTAATTTCAGATTTTCGTAAAGTATAATCGAGTTAATATATAAACATTCTATTGCCGCTTTTCAACGATCGGATAAATAGTCACCTTGAAATAGAAATAACATGCTTTAGATGATATATCGACTTTATCAGGTGGTTGGAACTTCTTTCTGACTCCGTTCGCATCTCGCGCGCTATCCGAATGAATAAAAGTTGGAGATTGTTCATGGAATTGCTTACTATTATCGCCCTGGAGATTATATACTGAAGCTTCGGAAAGCCGGGAGTATTTTGCACGTAAAATATCTTGATATGAATATTTATGAACTAACGTGTAACCGCTCGCGCATTTCGAACTTCTCCCTCGACTTCATCTCTAATTTTTCGCCGTGCGTACAGAATCTATTATAGCCCATTGCATAATGCATTCACGATTGTATTATAGATTTCATCGACATGATCATTTCACAAGCTAAAATAGATTCTAGTTAAAGCATATTTATTTTAAGTTTTTTCTGGGGACGAATCATTTGAATCGACGTTCCAACCTCGGATGTATATCAATTAGCAATCCACGTTAGCAGTTAGTTAATACTTAGTAATTTTTTAATGCTTTTTCTAAAGTACAGATTAGTGATTTTTAGTGAGATGTTCGGGATTTAACTCGTCTATGAATTCTCTCTCCAAGTTGCGGAAGGAGAGAGAACGGGAGATAGTGGAAAGAGGATGATAGAAATAGGTTTCAAACACACAAGTCATCGGAGTAATATGTGCGTTAATGTGTTTATTGAATAAATATTAAACCAAAAAAAACGGTATGTCGAAGGGATTGTAAATTGATACGTGTTTAAAAGTATTAAGGGGAATGAGAGGAGGACTTACCTGTGACAATTTAGCAATTATTAATATGCTGTGTGGGGCAGATATCACTGAAGAGGGGAGGAGCGAAGACGTAACCGCCGTAGCGATAATATGCCCTTAAGGGGAAATAAGATGAAGTATAGAGATAGTGCGATAATTATTGAATTAGTGAAGCGTATTACGGTGTTATCGGATGCATGTGGGGGGAGGTTGAATATGCGGAAATAATAAATAGTAAAGATTTATATATATATATATATATATATATATATTTGCACAATTCTGGAAATGCCTGGGCAATGGCGATGATACTTCCGTAACGAGGGCCATACTGGTTAGGTGTAAACTTAATATAATAACTACTATCGTCTAGTGAGATGAGGGTCTCACAGGCCCGGCGGACTGCAGTCTTGTGTCGAGATATGACTAACTAGTTGTCAAAGTGAAGTCGTAATCAGAAGTAACTGCCGCATCGATCCTGTGGTCGTATTTATGTTTTAGGTGGGTTTTCCATTTTTCTGTGGAAAGGGGTTTTAGGCAGATAGTACTTTTTCATTATTTCTTGAATATCATAGGTTGGCTAATATATGAAAATTTTTTATTGTGAGGGGAGTTTAGAGGGGAAAAGGAGGGGTGGTGAAGCGTGCTGTGTAACAGGCTCTTATAAACATACATTTGACATTTCTGGACTGAGCAATGTCATGCTCGGTCAACACTGACAAAGTTTCTAAATGCAAATATTATCGAACAAAGTTTCTTTGGTGAACGGAATCTCGAACAGAGACATAAATTGTGTATTCAGTAATCGTTTATGATTAAAAAAAATAATTCAAATAAACTATAATTGCTATTTTTCAATCACTGTTATTTTATACTAGTTATATTAAATTGTAGTCGTAAATATTGACGTAAATATCTTTAAAAATATTTTTCTCAACGGATCTAACAATTTTATAAAATACTTATTTCTAAGAATCTAAAAGCGTATAATTATGAACATTATAGGCAGGTATAAAGTATCCTCGTCATAATAAAATTATTATTAATCATTTATGTGCAACTTCACCTATGTAAACCTTTCAATATTTAAATACTTTTGTAGTTTCATTTTATATTCTTAAAATTTCTCTACATAAGAATAGAACTTCTTGGATACTTAAGAGTAATTTTCATTACATATTCGAATTTTGAATCTTTATCCCAATAATTAATATTTTAATTAAAATATTTTTTTTTATTGAATACCAATAAAATAGAATATCAAATTACGTCCTACGTTTTCACTTGAATAGGAAATACAAATATTTTTCCTTTAGCTTTAATATATTTTTACGATAATACAAAATACCTTGGATAGTTTCGTTAATCGCCTACTGAATTTCAGTATTTGAAAAGTCCATTTTTTATCAAGCTTATATTTATAAGCACAAAATAAACTAGATTTAAATTCTTTTAGTCTTGTTTTTCTAGTCTAAATATTTGTCGAAGTTACAATAATGATGTATTCAGTTAATTTGACAGTTACCAAGTTTCTTATGGCACAAGCTTAATCCTCATTTCTTATAACGTTAAAAACTAAATGATAAATTTTTCACATCAGAACAATACTCGACTAGTTGGAATTTAATAATAATGCAAAGTCATTTAATTCTGTAAATGGTGTTTAAAAATTATAACTCATGAATTTTTAAATTATCCTGTATTATGTCGAATTGATTCAAAGTATCAAATTTTATCCACAATATTATACCAATACAGTGCATAAAAGCTTGTTATATTTACTATCGAATTGTTGCTTTAATATTTGTTTAGTAAACAAAATAGTTTATATTTCGACGTCTTGTTCGTAATAAAAATAATATTTAGTTATTATAAAATATATTTGTATTATAATATTAAATATTATATTATAATATTATTTATTATTAAGTTTCAAAACAAATAAAATAATAAAATATATAAATACCGTATATATTATTTTAGACTATTGAATTATACTTAATGTCTTGATAATTTCTTGGCTTATGAGTATTAAATATCTCTTAATTAATTAAATATATTTTTTATAATTATAATTACTACATAATTAAATTTTACTTCTTCATATGTGTGTATTCCATCATCTTTTTTTTTTCAATATTTTCGTTAAGTATTTTTTTTTTACCAATACAGTATATTCTGAAATATATTATATGATTTTCATAAAATGGAATCGTTTGTAACACATATTGCAAATAAAATCGAAGAGCTTACGATTTTCTGATGCACTTTACTGAACGATGATATAGATATAAATATATACAGAAAAAGAGAGTAAAAGGACGTAATCTGTAATGAAAGTGGACCTGCTTTGTCTTAATTATTGTTCTCAGAAACGTAAAAACTTGCCACTTATCAAGTTTCAAGTAATGGGATACGGCAAATATGTAACGAACTATTTAACTGATTTCACATACTCCAACGTTAATTAGGCATTCATCTGCTAGAAACAAAAGAATAGAGGCGAAATTCTTAACATATCGTGAAATTATAAGACTAAACTACGAGCTCTGTCCTTCTGTCAAACAATCTTTGCAACGTCTCTTAATCTTTTGATGCACGCATTCCTTATATATATATATATATATACATTTTATCACACGGTGAACTTTTGACGGAAGCTTCGATGCCCGATTAACTGCTGCCCTGGAAGATTTTAATGAAAACCTTTCCTTTTTCTCTTCGCAATTCCTTAACCTTCACATGATACCCAATATCTTTTCGCCTCTTACTGACCGTCTATTTACTTTCTCGCTAATTGCGTTTGCGGGCGCGCGTACAGAAATGTACACGAACAATTTTATGATATTTTCATAATTTTAATTAATTTTTAAGATAACTATTTATTACACACTAAACGTTCATTTAATAAAAATAAAAAATATATTAAATTATAACAAAAGATGGTTACATATCCATTAATGTTCTAATATTTTATTATATATATATATCCTTGCTAAATTTAATTAACGGTCGATTTTTTACTTATTATAAAAGATAAGCATACGTTATTCTATTTTTGTACTTAAATTTTTCGCTTAAATGATAAATAAGCATTTCAAATATAGAATTTCGAGAATTATTAAATATTAAATTCGTCATTAAAATCATTTAATAGTAATACCAAAAAGAAAAGTTGTGCATTATTAAAAATCTATTGATAAAAATATTATTATAAATATTATAGATAAATATATTATTAAACATAGATACACAAGAATTTCTCACTCTAAAATAGAAATTCGGTGGGAAAGAATTATTTAAAAAAAATTCGTCAAAGTAAATTAATGTGATTAAAATAATCCACATTCTACAAAGATTTTATCGAAAGCAAATAAGTGCAATTGTTTGGATTTTTCATTTAAATATGATTTTTTGCAAATAGAGAATAATGGCAAAAACGTAAAAGTGCTCTTGCACATAAATTCGAGAATATTCAATATTGAGACCTATAGAAAGCATTGACTTTCCGACAACTCAAATTACTAATAATTCTGCAGGATTGAATTGTGGATTGGTCTCTTAAGCACGTCTAAAATCGCTGTTTCGGTTCGTCGATATTTGAGTGGTAGAATCGAAATGTTATTGGCCAATTTTCGAAAATTCAGCCGACCGAGACGAGCTCTCAGATGGTATTTATTGCAAAGCTACTACTGTGAGTAAGCAAAAGTACGTATATACACAAATTGAGCAGTCCATGACTATGACCAGAGCGCAATTTTCGGTCCACTAGTTTAGAACAGAATTGCCAACGCTTTTACTACTATTGCAGCTATTACGCATTGAAGACTCTTGCGACAGCTGAATGTGCTTTGCAGTCGATGCGATAAAATTCAATGACCGATGTCACGCTCGTCGCGTAACTCATCCACCATAAAAGACTTCCCCGAAACTTCCTTAATTGAATGAATATTCTGCTGATTATTGAATTTTTTATTTCGTCAATAATGAACTAATAGACCCATTGACTTAATATTGATTTAATAAACGTTGAATACTCCTTCGACTTTTATATGAGAAAACATCAAGTACTTTTCCATAACTTTTCCTTCCTTGGTTTTTGATTTTTTAAATTTATATTCCATAATATGACATATAAAGTAACAAATTTAACAATAAAAATATTTAATAAAAAATTGTAATATTCAATAGTTTAAAGACATGGTTATTTCGAGATCAAGGCCTATACCAATTTTCAGCATACGTGATCTTTACTTAAAATAAAGATAATCTTTATTTCTTTACCCTACTTTAAAGAATAACATTTATCTAGGAGAACAACATATTTTTTGTTTTTTTATTTATAAATCACATTTATAAATTTATAAATTAATAATGCAAAAGTGAAATTGTTTAAACATTGCGTTTTAGCAATATTTAATTAATATCATCATATAACAGACAGTATAAGAAATACTTTTACATTTCCATTTCACCTGATAAGATATTATATAATTATAATGTTCAGAAATTCGTATAATAAACCAATCGTCACGCCGTCGCCGTGTAATTTGACCATCGGTGTTTACGAATATAGTGCGATGCAAATGCAGAGAATAAAAGAACGTGTAGATTCGGAGACTAGAAGTTTATTGCTAGAAAGATCGAGAACATTATTAAAGTGAAGTGTATAGTGCACGTGATCGTGCCTAAAAGAAATTGTGAGAGTGAAGTTTTTTATGTCGTACATGACTGAAATTTGAACGAACAGATATCAAGACAATATTCGTAGTGTTAAGTGTGGAACCCAAATAGCTAAGCACAATAAGTATCTTAGGACCGTAGCGTTCAGAGATTATCTGAGTCAAGGGTCAAGCAGAATTAAAGTAAAGTTTTTTGGCAGTATGTAACTGTAAATAAACCTATATATGATCACAAAATAATAAGTTTTTGTATAAATATGTAATTGTAAAAATAATCGCTAAAATTATTTTCCAGTAATTGCACATTATATAAAATTCTGTCTGGATTTAGTAATAATGACCAGTAGTAATTATATAATATTTCTGCAGTGTTCAAATGAATTTTTCCGTTAAAGTTTTATACGAGTTTTATGATTATATACAACCTAAATCGGGCATTTTCAATTTTAGCGATTTCCGATAATATTAATTTTTTAAATTTAAGAATACGAGCCACGCAACTAGCTTAAAGGCATGCGTAATTTCACATCGGTTTTATTTTAAAATCAACTTTAATAAATTTAATTTTTGAAAATGCAAGTTTAAACTCGGCGTAACGTGTACCAATTTCATATATCTTTCCGATTTCTAACAGGAACCATAAGCATTTGTCCTTGCAATTCACGTTTCGGTATTTTTCCCGGTGATCAATAACAGTCGATAACATTCCGAACTTCTCGAACCTAATATACTCTCGGCGATCTTTTGCGTGTTTACACTGAGGGAGTGCACGGCCAACTCACGTGTACTCCATTTAACTACTAAATCTCGAATATTTAATACAGTTGAATTATTTTTCTCTTGGGAGGATCAAAACTCCCTGCCTCAATTTTACGTATGCATGACTAATTTCAATTTCTCGCCGAGTGTATCTCAACATTTACGCACTCTTATCTTTCGAGTTGAGCAAATGCGATATTATATTTACTCAAAATTCAAACATATTAAAGCTACTATTCCAACTATATTTATTCCTAGCTTACTTCGTGGATTCTTATTGAGACGTTATTTAAATAAATTACATATGTGTGTCTTTTTGGCGACAGCAACGAATTTCACAAAATAATTAGTAGCTGCAAAAATTTGAAATTGTAATTTTAAGTTTCTAATGAGAGGCTCAATTCGGCCATGTAAAACATGAGGTATACAAGAATGCAAATATTGTTAAACTCTTTACTTTTTATCTCGTCTATAAGACGTTGAAAACAATAATTCGACATACATTCGATTTCATTAGAGGTAAACATATTTATAAATTAAGACAAAGAATCAGATAAGGTGGTAATTAAAGTAAATACAAGAAAAGTAAACACTTTCGGCGATTTACAAATCAAATAAGTCCGCTCACAAATCTCTTCTTAGACGGAGTAAAAACAAGAAAAGAAATAGAGATCTTTTTGATCGGTGACCATTACCGAGCGAATACGGCGAAGTCTAAAGAAAAAAAAAAGTCTAAAGTTGCAACTTTTCTCGAAGCGGAGCGGAATGAAAGCACAAGTGATGCGATCGTTTCTTTCAATTCCCGTCAGCCTTGTTACATTCTCGAAACTTTTCTTCACCGCCCTATCGAGATCTCTTGTTTGTCTCCAACGGACGGAAGAATTCAACGGCCACCCTGCTAAATGCAACGTGCGATCCAAACTCACCTCGCGAATTGTATTTCATAGCAGCAAAAGAAAGCCGAGTTTTCCTCCCGGTACGCCTGCCTATTGCGCTTTCAGTACTTCACCTGAATAAAAAAGCCAGAGATTATTTATTCCTTGAAAGATATAGTTGCTAACCTGAAGGAGACTGAAGTGGATAAAATGGATGCCTGCAAAAAGAAGGATGACAATGGATTCTCGATAGTAAGTGGATTAAAATGAGAAGGGAAAGACCCTTTGTTAAAAAAAATCAAGAGATTGTAATCTTTTTTTCTATCGCAGCTGCACCTTCATTATTTTTTAATCACTGCTGCACAAAAATATATTTTATTGACCTTTGCATTACAAATTCACTAAACAAATATTAAATACATATATATATATATATATATATATATCCACAAGAGTTCATTATTTTCAATGAGAACTTGTAATTTACTAAGTTGCTACGTCATTTCCAAGAGTTATTTTAAATTATGATATTTATTTGCGTGATATTGATTTAACATAATTGCACCTGACATTTGTCATCAGTCGAGAGGCAAGCTCTAGGAAATATGAGTAAGAGAAATAATTAAAATCGTTAAATAAACTCGTTCAATACAAAAACTTGAGGCTTGTAGGACAGCAGGTCCACTACATTTCACTATAGATGAAGTATATATATTCAAAATTGATCAAAGTTGTTTTGCGCTTACCTAAGTAAACTCTTGATTGCGAAGTTCTAAAGAGCAACAATATAATCACGTATAATACGCACTCTTCTGCGTTTATTAGATACAATAATTTTGTACTTAACTATTTTATTTATTATTTATTATAACTTCATAATATGTTTGTTATTTGAAATATATTTAAGAATAATACATCATATCATAAATATTCCACCTTTACTTATTAACAAAGTAAAGAAAACTTTTACTTATTAACTAGCACTCGTAACACATAACATATATTACCTCAATACTAGATTTACTTTCAAAATTAACAAATTGTAAATAATTTAAGTATGATTGGTCATGTATTATATTTTAAACAGTGATGTAAATAATATAAATACAATAATGTTGCAGATGATATTCTATAAAAATATTATTATGTCCTTTTCTTATCAAAATAATTCATGTAATATTAATTTCATTTATTATTTTTTTCACAATCTATAAATCTTACTTTCAATATAATGAAATTAAGAACAAATATTTTATACATTAAATTTATAAAAAGACTCATAGAATTATAAAACCGTAATATATAACTGATTTCTTGACATATAATGATCGTAAAAATGAGACAATTTAAGGAATCAATATTTGACAGTACTTTTATATAAGCACTGCTAACATTACAAACAGTCTAGATTATTTAATGATTTAGGTAATATTCTATATAAAAATCTAATATTCAAATATAAAAGATAATCATTTTAATCAAAGTATCTACTATTGTTCGGGTAACTTCCCCGATGTTGAGCTCTCCCCAAGATGAAGGGGGGAGGGGCCGATAGTGGTAGAGGAGAGATGGCAGGGTAGAAAGAAAACACAGACGCGGGGGGTCGATTTTAACACTGTGGACTGATATTTATTGAAGAACAAATAAATAGTTTAATTGCACAAATTTGGTTTTACATGTGAAATTAAGCGGTCTTGAATTTTTACTATTATTAATTGATTTTAGTTTAATGTTTAACGTTTTTTATATAATTTATAACAATAGTACTAATTGTTCTGTTTCTGTTATAATCGCCATTAATGTTTTGTATTTAATTTATAACAAAAGTACTAATTATTCTCTTTTGTTCTATTTGCCGTTATTTCCTCTTAAAGTAGTGAAGGAGGTTTTCAACGCCCTCTTAGTCTTACCAATTGTTTAATTGTCAAAATATTACAGGCCTTGATACACCAGTTGCCGTTCAATTGTTTTAAACGCAGTGGCAGCCCTTTTGTCCAATTAGATAAATGT
>JAPYYT010005489.1:0-11455 GCA_030522565.1 Ceratosolen corneri | reverse complement strand
TATTAATTTATTTTTAACAGTGTTCATTGAGCCACATTCAGATTATTCAACCAGTTATTCAACTCGTCAAATTAAATTAATAATAAATTTTTTAAAAAAATTTTCGTCAATAAGCATTAATCGTAAAAGCGTCAGCTTCTTTCCTTCTATAAGCCCCTCAAAACGGATTTTCATTTTAAAAGTCAAAAAGACACAAGTAGTGCAAAAAAAATGCGAATTTAAACATTAGTAAAAATATTTAAGCGTATCATTCGCTACCCATGCTTTTTTCAAATACTTTTTTTTCAAATACTTACAAAATGAGCGAGCAACTGAGAATTTTAGAAAAAGTTCACGCACTCTCTCGTAAACAAGAAAATTCATTTCCATAACCTCATAAGTAAATTCGGTTAAGCCACGTGATGAAAAGGAGAGATAGAGACAGAACGACGGAGGGACTGGAGATATAGAAGAGATAGAAGGGTACGGGAAGAAAGAGCGAGAAGATTCAGGTGAACGTACAAGGAAAGCGAGACGTTATCCACTTGCGGGCAAGAGGCGCAGAAATCGGCGGCAGAGGAGAGGGTTAAGCGTTAGGTTAGGAGGAGCAAGAGGGAGAATTTTAGTGGTCTTCCGCGAACGGGAGCTCGCCAGGCAGCTGGTGCAGGTGAGCTCGGCCCAGGATGTGGCTGCATACCCCCTACTATCGGCGCGGCAGCTAACTTCCACAAGGGTACCCGGGCCAAGCGGTCGGTGGTCGGAGGGGGGGGAGGGTGAAGGTGGAAGGGAGCGGGAGTGGGTGCGCTTGAGTAGGAGGAGAGCAGGTCTGGGTGCGAGAGCGCTAGTAAAATCGAAATTGTCAGAGCTTGCGCTTTAGTTTTACGGGCCAACTTTTATTTTTATCCCCTTTTGCAACGGCGGTGGTGACGGCGACGACAGCAGTGGCGGCGACGGTGGCGGCGGCGGCGACTGCGATAACAGGAGATGCTTTATTCCACGAGCTGATAAAGGAGCCGGAGCAGTGGGTGGAAGGGCAAGATGGAGCGGGTGGATAGAATAGGAGGCTCTTAAAGAGAAAGACACGAGTGGAGTTGAAAGAATGAGTGGGTGGAGATGGAACGCAAGGAGGGAATTTGAATTGAGTAATGATCCGAAGTGAAGCTACCGACAAAATCGAATGTCAAGTGAAAGTCATTGCGTATGGATTGTTGAATGGGACTGAGATGGCCTTTCTCAGTTTTATTAATCTTCCAAATCACTAAAGTTAAATATCAATACACCTTGCGGCTTTCCGTAATTGTTAAGAACGTCATTTTATTTAAATTATATTACAAATCTGTAAATTATGACGGTGGACAGCTCATTTCTGGAATTGCAACTTCTATCAATACTTTTCAACTTTTACTTCGACAGCATGTTGAATGATTTGAATGATTGTAAGGAATATTTTATCTGTTTTTATATAGTTCAATTTACATAAAAGGTTGAGCATATTGACATACAATATACAAACCTTTAAAGTTGCACATAGTAAATGCTACTTCCTAAAAATTTTAAGTATTTTCCATCCTTTAGAATGCAAACATCAATTTTTTTGTAAAATAATATGTTATAATTAGGCAAATAAATATAAATAAATTAAAATATAATAAAAATTGATGGATACTTTCTTCGAGTCGATACATGAAATAATCTCTTGAAAGTCAATAGTATTAATATGTAGTTCAGTATCGATCAAAATTAAAATTTCAGTAACTTTTAGTAGATTATTAGTGAATGATGGAGAGTGCAGTTCATTAATCATTCTATTGCGTTGAATGATGATCCACATGAATCTAATGGAACACTGACATCACTGGCTACGGCTTACTTTTAACTAGTAACGAAGCGATCAATCATTCGTTTAATTTCAAAATGAACATTGCCGAAAATATATTTGAAGTCCTCAAATACATCAATACTTTACAGTGCATCAAATGAATAAAGTAAAAAGGACAGAACATTTGAGCCAAGATTATGTCAAATCCACAAAACTTCCAAGAGAGAATATGTAAATAGAAAACCTAGTGGTACACGGAAAGCTAAAATCGAGAAAAACACATAATTTTACAAGCACGCGATAAACTGAAGTATGAAAAGTTTCTCTACTACAATATGACAATGACAATGATAACTGTAAAAAAACTTTGAAACCATAGTTCAAAAGTGTAATAGCACATCAAACATGGAGGTAGATTGATGATTCCGAAAAAGTGACGCCCCGATGTTATACATAAAGAAAAATATACACTTCTGACGTGAGTGAACACGGCAATTCGTAAGGTATGAAATAAATCAGAAATATTAAAATTATTTAGAAAATCAATTCTTAAATTTTATACAAAAATATATTGACGTAATTTAAAAATTGAAAATAATGTAAGAAATTTCAACTATTATAATACTAGTGCTTTATATTATTCCACTTGTTTATATATTTTATCCATATATATGCATTTAACATCGTATAATGAAATATAGCACATTCATTTCAACTAATGTCGAAGGTAGATATTTTACCCAGGAAACAAGGCTTTAATATTTTGGAGTAAACCGTAGTTACTGCGTGAATAGTATTTTATAGTGAATAGTGAATAGATTTTGGTTTTATAAAAGTAAATTTGAATTTTGTTAAAATTGCTATATTATAAAATGATATAGTTGTAAACGGTTTGACAGAATCAAAAAAAGTTAATATTAAATATTTTTTCTGTTTGTTATTTCAATGCATAAATAATAAATTAATATTGTACATCATTGGATTTATAAATATTTTTGGAAGTAATTTGGAAAACGATCGTATTATTTTAATATATCAATTAATAATATACTAATTTTTTTAAATTTTCAAAATTAATTTTAATTTTTTTCTATATTTTCTAAATTGTATTCTATAATCTTCGATGATGATAATATATTATTATTCGATTTATAAATCGTAAATTTTCACAAATGACTAGTTATTAATTCAATACATTCAATAAATAAATTAAATAAATACATTTTTTAACATTATTAAATACTTTATACGGTATAAAAATATGTAATATAATTTTGTCGTTACTTCTAGTAATAATTTATTTTTTATGATCATTAGCTACATGTATTATATTAAATGAAGAACATACTGATCAATGCATTCCTGAGCTTCACCTGCAATTAATATAATAATATTATTAAATGAAGTCTCTTTATTGTTATTAAATGGCGTTTTATTATACATGATTTTTAAAGTATTATTTGCTAAATATAATTTTTTATACGTTAAGTTACTTGTTTTACAATATTTTTACAAAATTTTTACAAAATTATTTCCTTATTTTTATTATTAGTCTCCTTAACATTATTATTAAAAGCTATTAAAATTTTTTTAAAGAATGTTATTAAATAAGCTTCAATAATAAAGTTAATATCAAATAATTTATTATAATTTCTGTATTAATAATTTTCAGATAAAATATTGAATAGCTATATATTTTTTAAATGTAGTCATTCATTTTTAATTACATTTAAAATAAGTCTCAACAGTTGATTAAATAAGCTGGCTGTCTAATTTTGTATGAAATGACATTCTCTCTCTGACTCGCCTCCCGTAAATTATTAAATGTTTAATTCATCATCATAAATAAGTAGAAATAAAAAATTCATGTTTCGAAATATTTAAAAAACTCCATTAAGTTTCTAATCTAAAAAAGAATTAAAAAATTTATAGTTTTTGAAAATAATATTTTGTTTTTTATCCGTTTATTAAAATACTATTATTTAGTTATATAATCTTTATATTCATAACTAAATATTAGAATTATAAATATTTTTAATTGTTTAATTTCATTCTTACACAATTGTAATATTCTTATTGTTCCAATCTCTTTGTGTTAGTAATTTTTTTGTTAACGAGAAATTATTAAATTTATACCTATTAATCTAACGAATACCTACATATATAATTAATTGAAAAATAGTTTATTAATATTGATAATTAATAGAACAACTCTAAAGTTCGTCAATACCTAAAGGTAAACGATTATCTATTTGATAATAAAATATACAGTTAAAAGAAAATCATGTATATGTAAATCAGTGAAAATTGAACAAACAGTAAATTTTCTCTGCCGATTAAATATGATTCTTGTAATATATCTTGTAATATATAATAGGAACTATATATGATATTCTGCGCATTTATTTTTACATTAATTTTAAAATCGGTTATTGATAGGCTACTACATACTATTTTAATGTAACGACAAAGACATACATTAATGATTTCTCATTTTGCAAAGGAAGAAATATTAAATACAAAAACATCTAAAAAAAACCGGGAAAATAATAATTATAATCAATATCATGTACAATAGATTTTATGAAAAAATTAACTAATTCATTTTAGGACTTAAATTTTTTTAATTAAAAAAATCTTAGTTAAATTAATACAGATATATATATATATATGAATTTGTCAAAAGTTTAAACGACGAAAATAGGTTTAACGTGATTTAAAAGTATTATTTATTTTATGTATTATTGACTAATATTTTATGGAGTATAGGTAAAATATCTAAATAAATATTTCTTAGCTATGAAAACATGAAAATTGAAGTAAATTACAATATATTAATATTGATATTCCAATCTGAAAAGGAACATAATTAATAAATAAAATGTAAATATATATAAATAAAATATATCACATAAAAAATATATACTGATTGTTTAAATATGAAAATGAAAGAAACACAGGAGAAGACATCCTTTAAATACGAATGCCAAAGAAAAAAAGAGAATAAAGGAATAAGACGCAGGAAGAAAAAAGCTAGAATACACGAAAGAGATAATTTGTAAGAGCACCCAGCATACCGGAAGTTACTTACGTAGTCTTATGTTCAGCTTGCAACTTTTCATATGGCTAGTGTTGTACTTTATGCACAGTTTGTAGTTTATTAAATGTACGCGCGTCACCATTTTCACGCATACAAGCCGATGAGGCCGGTAACGTTTTTAAAAGTCAAGCTTTAATTTATGAGCTGTTTTATGATAAAACAATGAAAATTTCATGCATTAAGTTTCGTAAATACTATGCACATGGATAAAATGCTCGCATATCTACATTGCTTGGAAGCCTTTCCTTTTATGTGGAGTAAATTATTGGAGAAAATATGGCCTGAAATCATAAAGTTTTTAGTAAATATGACAAGCTGAATATCTCACATTCTAATCCATAATTTCACTAAAGCATGCAGGCATTTTAAATATTAATTTTTTGAATAAAATAATTAAAAATTCCAATAGCGTTAAATTAATTTTTATTCGTATATATTTGATGATAAATTAAATTTCAAACTTTTGAAAATACTTGCAGTATATATTTAGTATTCAATTTAAACCTATAATATAAACAAAAGAATACTTTAATGTTTATGGAATACTATGTGCACAACTATTATAAAAATAAATTTAAAAATTGCATTTTTCTATTCTCCAGGATTTTTCGCAGCTTGTAAATGTAATCTTATATCTTATAATTTCTCAAATTTTTGCATAATATAAAATTTATTTAAATATACATTTAATAATAGATAAAATAATTTAGAAAAATTAAAGTAATTCTATTTTAATAATTAATTTATAACAATATTTTTTAAATTAAATTGAATATTTATAAAAAATGTACATCAACAATATCCAATAAAGTTTGCAAATTAAATGAAATATTATGAATTAACTAATAAAGTTATATTATAGATAAAAATGTTGACATATATTTTTATTTTATTTATTAAATTTTATTTATTAATTTTATAATTTTTTTCTTTCAGGTAAAATGCGCGAATAAAGTATTAGTTATAAAAGCAATTTCAATACGTCGGTTTTTATAGCCAAAGAATGTGTAAGATAATTTTATGCGAATTTATTGGATCAAATTTTTTACGGTTACTGGAATTTGTAATAGGTAGTACTTATAAAATTATTGTAAATACATATCATAATTTAGTACTTAAATGTAATTTGCTATTTTAAACATAAAATTTAAAAAGTTAGTGATTTACTTTCTGCCATATGATCTTCCATACAATAATTTGATATATTGAGAACACTTAAAGCAATAATACTTATTGCACATCAATGCATGTATATATTATTTTGTAAAGATAATTGAAGAGCGAATTTCATCCATTTATTTAACTTATGCCACTTTCGACTAACGAAATATTACCAAATATCCCATTTTTTATTTTGCAATTTAGAATACAACATATTAGATATATATTACATTTAAAATATTTAAATCTAATGGAATAAAACTTATACATAACTGGATTTTTTTTCATCATTATACAAATAACGTTCATTAATTTTAATGTAAATATGTAAATGGTATTTCAGTAATGAAACATTAATTCATGAAAAAGATTTCAAGCAATGTACAAATTCTCTTTAATTGAAAATAAAAACTTAATCTTACTTGCTTAAACATGTTCAGTCTGACTCAAAATTTGTCTTCGCAAATGTATGCAGCAAAAGTCCTATAATTTTAAATACATTATTTCCGTTTTCTTGTAAAGATTAATTTAACAATTACCTAGATTTATTATCCATAGTAATAGTATATTACAAGTCAGATCTCTAACTTAATTACGAGCCATTTGTCGCATTTATCGCACATTATATTTTAAATGCCCTGAGTGTAATCTCGCAATTGAATTTTCATAGTAAACATTTACTTGCATAAAACGAATTTATAAGTGCCCACTTTTGAAATTCGTCCAACAATCAATTTATGTGAATGTGATGCGCACAGGTATTAACAAACTGGCTGCTATAATATATTTCACTGTCAAATCATAAACATTTAAAATAAATAGATCATTGAAGTATCTGCTCCTTTTTATATAAGTAAACGTTCGTATATCTTTCTCTTCTCTCTTCGTATCTTAACAACCTTTTAAAATATTTTTCTGTTATTCTAACGTATAAAACTTATAATTTGGCTTATTTTTAATAAAATTTCAGTCGAAAAAATATTAATTCGGTAACATTACAATACCACGTATTCTTCAGCATAACAATCAATTCATTTTATTCGCATTTTTATAACAAATCATATTTATGTAGAATTATATTTATATTCACATATCTTTATTGATATATAGTGTTCTATATTACTTATATATTGTGTGCGTAATTAAGATTCATCTTTCAAAATATAATATATATAATATAATTAAAATATAATAAATAAATTCGATTAAATAGTTCGCTTTAAATTAATTATAAAATAATGAATCAGTAATATGTAAATTTTAAATTTCAATTTTGTAAAACAGTTGTGTATTTAACGAAACTCTTTCAAAGTCAATTAATGCTATTTTTAAAATTTTAAAATAAATGAAACATTAAAAAATATTTTATCAAAATTCAATTTATGTAAATATTATCAATTGCCATATCCTTCAAATTTATTTATATCTTGTTAATATCTTATCTTACAGTATATTGAAAATAAAACAGCTTGGTGCAACTGTAATTATCTAAATGCAAGTGAATATATGACGCAAGTCCAAACATAATGAATGAACAATAAAGACCAGTGTATTTTTAAATATGAATTTTACCAAAAGAAAGCTTCGTTTGTTTTGTTTATCTACGAATATTATTTATCAACGAAATATCGTTTTGCTCCACATTAAACTGCTTCAAATATTCAGTTAAAGATTTAGTTCTTCAAACCGTTTCTCCATGTTCTTCTATTTGATTTTTTTTTTTATACATCTTATTTATAAACTTATAACATAAACTTAGTTATCCAAGTAGCTTCGATTCATATAATACAGGCTACTGTGTTTTGTTTCTTATTTTTCTCATAGTTATATTGTAATATTTCCATTAACTTATTTAAAAAAATTTTGATATGAAGTCTTATAATTTTAGTTGAAAAATATGTTCTTAAAATCTGTATTTATCTCTAGTTTAAATTTATATTTTAATATAATGTATTAAAAAAACTATTCAAGCATCAATTTTTTAAAAAGAAATATTTCCGAATCAAACAAAATTATTTTTTAATATCTGATAAATTTAAAGAATTTAAAGAAACAAATTTTTAAAAATAAAAGAACCCTCAGTAGCTTATGGATATAAAAAGTACTGATAATACGATAATTTAATAATTAAATTATTTAAACATTCTTTAATTTTAAAACCTGAAGTAATTAATATTTGTAATATGAAACTAATGTGCAACTGAATTATAAATGTTCTTATATTTAAATTATAATAATGCTAATCCCCACTAATAATATAATTAATATATTTGAATTTAATTAAAATAAACGAATTGAAGAATCATCGTCGATATAAATTTCAATAAAAAATACTACACTTATAAAGATGACTTTTGCTACATAATATTTATTAAAATTTCAATAATTTTAATTACAGACTTAAATATTATTCGTTCTCTTATAAATATTTATTTCATAATTTTTTAAAATGTAACAATCTATCTAAGTAAATAATGGAAAATTATACAGATTATATGAAGTAATATCTTAGAAATCAATACGAACTAATCAGTTGTTTGAATGAATTTTGTTAACTTTATCTCTCTATTGTAGACTGATCAGTCAATTAATTTTTATAATAAAGTATATCTGGAAAAGTATAAGCTTCTTACGAGTCGACATGATTTCGAGGAAAACCAGCCATTGACCGATGAAAAAACGGAGGAAAAGCATAATGAGCTATCAACAGCAGCGTCAGTTAGTAAAATAAGAGGATTTTACCGACTTTGCCGCTGGCACATTATTGAGAGAGACAACCTAGGCGTATGTTGTTAGTCTTTTATGTTTACGACCAAATTAAAAGTGCGGCTGATAATTGATTCATAAATAAATTTAAATCGTTAAAATTTTTCGTTAACATTCCAAGAGTTTTCGTTAAAATACCATAAGAAAAAATTCTATTTGGACAATATATTTTTAAGTTGAAATTTTCAAATCCATAGGTAAAGTAAACTATATTAATCTCTTTTTATATATTAAGAATTGTTCTATTGCTATACTGTAATACAATTTTATAAGACAATATGGAAAAGAAGTAAAAAATAATCTATACCTTTGTTATAAAATAATTAAATATACTATATAAGTTTGTGAATTTCTGAAATGAAAAAATAATTAAATCATATCGTAAAATTCCATTAAAAAAGAGTATCTACCTGAGAGTAATAAAAAATGCTAAGATACGAAGGATAAGGTTTAGTCTGTAGAGGAAAGGTTGTAAGCCCATCGAAGCTTTCTAGAGAAGTGAAAATGAATAGAAAAAAAAGAGTCGGGCAATTGCGTCGTGAAAAGTTGCGTTATGAAAGCAAAGTTTCGAATTTTAATGTGCTTTATTCGGCCATTCAGTGGAGAATTTAACGGCCGTTCTGTGAATACAAAATGCTTTAAGTTTGTAATTGTAAAACTAATAAATTGGATAATTGATTTAATTTATTAGTTCGTAAGACACAGAATGTCGATTATTATCTTTGCTGTCATGAAGTTTTAAATACATTATTAGGAATGTCTTCTACAGATAGTCTGAATATAGAAGTGTGAAGGTAGCACAATTAGAATTGAATAAAAAATTATGAGCTTATTGACAATTCAAACTCTTTTACCAAATAGCACTTACGTATTAAGATGATAATTTTGAAAGCATATTTATATGACTTCATTCACAAGTACAATAAGAAATTAAATATTTACATGGAAATTATAGTTTATAAACATAGAAATTTCAAATCAAAACAATAATACTTTTTATAAAAGTATGATAACTAATTTTAATTTATAATAAATTTTACTTATATATTATGAGTAAAAATCATTCAATAATACTTAATATGTCTTTTAAAAGTAAGATAATTTATAGTTATAAATTTCGAACTAATATTCATAATGCTCATATTACAAATATATTTATATATATATAATGTTATTATGAATAGTTATTAAAAATATTATTTTAAAAATTAATACAATTATTTTTTTCTATTTTTCTGTAAAAAATATTAAATTGAATTTTTATGCAAATATAAAAATGTCCATAACAATCCAATAATTAAAATTAAAAACTTGAAAAGTTTATAAAATAAATATTAATACTTTATACATTTTATTCATCAGTCATATTATTTCTAAATAATCCAAGAAAGAAATTTGAGATTTATCGTTATTTATTTAAACAGTTGATTATATTGACTAGTTTTTTTATAAAATTTTTAGAGCTACTTTCAGCAGAATATTTTTCATTGTACTTTCGAAAAATTAAGTAAAAATTTTAGAAAAATTTTGTGTACATTATTATTAGTGTCTTATTAAATCTTATTATTAAAATGATGAAGTATCTTAATACATCATAATTTGGCATGAATAAAATTCTCTTATATTTAAATAATTGGTAATATATAATATTTATTGTAAAATATTATTAAATTTTCAAAAGATTACATGTAATATATGAATGCAAAGCTACGAAAAGCTTACGGATTAGCTAATAGAAATTTTCTTATATCAACTATTACTTCTTTCGTTGTAAAGCTGTATTAATACTAATAATTTAATGAAACAATCATTTTTTTCAAGTACAGAGTAAAAAAGGCGGAATATGTTGCGTTATATACCTGTGGTGATAGAATAGGAGGAATAAAAGACAAAGCGCGATAAAAAATGGTGAGAAAGAATTGAAAGTCTAAAGCCAACTGGTCAATCAATGACATACGTCCCTCTATTAATCTCTCTCTCTCTCTCTCTTTCTTTTTCTCTCTCTCTCTCTCTGTAGTTGGAATTAATTAGTATATAACGAAATTAGCACATGGCTGAATTAAATACTGGCAGTTTCGTCGTCGATAAAGTAACAAGAAAGTATTTACCTAGGTAAATCCACAATGAGAGATAGAAAATTTAATAGGAAGAAGGGGAGAGGGATAAAGTCGCTAGAGAGCGAAAAGAGCGCAACAGGTTACATTTGATACTAAGCCTCAGCAATTGCTGCCTTCCTCGACGTATATCCAGCCTCCTACCCGACCAGCACCATATTCCCGACGCGGCAACACACCCTTCTTGTTTACTTGTGTTTGCGGAGTTTCCTTATAACTTCACGACTATCATGCCTGATCAACTTTACGTGCATTACGTACAATCAGTTCCTAGAAACTTTTTTCGTAAAGTCTCTAAAGGATAGCTCGATATAGTATAGTATACTGCTCAAAAGCTTCGTCGCGATGGTTGTTTATCAGAATCGATACTAAATAAATAACGTTCACGCCGCACAAAGATCGATAAAAATGCAAAGTAGAAGGCTAGAAAATTGAAAATAAGGCTACGATATAATCATAATCACTGTGTTAAATGAATTATATATAATCGTTACAATTGCACCGTTATAATTGCAT
>JAPYYT010005474.1:0-13546 GCA_030522565.1 Ceratosolen corneri | reverse complement strand
GTCAATTCCGGGAATATTTTGTCGGTTACTTCCATGACATGCGCCTTGCAAATAACATGATGGTCATACCGACCATCGACGATCGTTGGAGTGCAATGCGGGGATAACTCGACTGTTTCAAATGACTATCAACGCGAAAATACATTTCAAATATTATAGAAATATTGGTTGGCTCTTCGGGGACATCTGGCAATCATAAACATAAAAGATATTCAAAGCAATTGTCAAAAGAAACAATATTATTTAGAAACTTTCGCTTTTCTATTCGGTTCTCGAACATCAATTATTTACCATATTTATCCTAAGTCTCAAATTATTTGCGTTTGAAAGAAATTAGTGCATATTTCTCGATTATTTTAAAAATCTATCATAATATTAATAAAATTAATTGATTATGCATTAATTAAAATATTATCAGAAAATAAGTTGTAAACAAAATATTATATCAAGTAATATATAAATATACTGTATGAAGTAATCAATAAAAATATAAATTTATTAATAAATAACTCAAATCAGTAACCTGAATCATTATGTTATTATTTGATTGAGATTATATACAATATGAATGATGAGACTTTACATTTAAGCAAAACTTACAAATTGTCCCGTAATCAGAAAATTGGACTTATTATTTTTAACTACTTTTAAAACTAGCATATAAACATAAATTATATTTATAATCATTGTAATGGTCTTATAAAAAATGTCTATCTATATATATATATATATATATAACTGTTTTAGCGTCTGTGAGTACAAGATTCAAGGCGCGTTGTATGCAGCACATATTTTTGTAATTTGCAAATCAATTAACTTGTTGTAGAATCAATCCTCAAAGTATATTAATTTGACAACTTGTAAATTTATACATACATGATACGTTAAAATTTTCTATTAATACAAATTCAAGGTGACTTAACAAATAATAAAATAAATATATTAATATGATATTATAGTTTTATTTACTTTAAAGAGAAAACAAATGTTAAATTTAATTAAATATTTTAAATTTGAACATCTTATTCATTTATTGTAAATTATTTATATATACATAAAAAGGTTATAGTTATTTATATTATTTTTATATACATTAAGTCTATAATACCAAAATAATCATTTAAGGTTCAATTAAAAACCTTGTGACATAAAATGTACGAATTTTTATATTTTATGGATACATTTTACGAAAGTTTAAAATATATTTAGTTTGGAACCAAGAACACTACATTTATTTACAATTTTCTCATTTACATTTTATTTTTAAGTGTTATTCATTTTATTAATATTAGGTCTTATCTCTTATTTAACATTTTATTTTTCTTTTAACTATATCTTTATTGGTTTCGTACTGACGGTCGGCTCCCGGAAAACTAAAAATTACGGTTACTTATATCTATTACGATAACAACTTTCTTTAGTTAGCCAGTGTCAATGACACCGTTTAAGCAATGTTGGGTGATAGAGTGAGGTATAGCATGACAGTAAATAGCAGTCGTTTTTTGAATCGAGGAAAAACGAAGTTTACGCATTTCTCGATGAAGTAGACAATTTTTCAAAAGCTTTTGAAAGAGAATCTTCGCCTTTTGCGACGAAGGAATCCATAGTCTGACCGAAGATTTTCTCTCTCAGTCGTATCTATATCAACCCTCTCTCTCTCTCTCTCTCAGTCGTATCTATATCAACCCTCTCTCTCTCTCTCTCTCTCTCTCTCTCTCCTTTTCTCTTTTTGTTGAATAAGCAATTTTCTTATCAGGTACGTCATTTCCGGTCATTCATCTCATGGCCTGTATTCGAGACAGGCAAAGACGGACATTGATTAGGGAACGACGTTTTAACTCGCGAAATAGCTGTGCTATACTTGAAGTCATTTATTTTGAATTCTTTATCTTCTTCTCCTTCATCTTTCTCACTCTCCCTCGCCTTCTCTCATTGATAGGAAATTTCTTTCCACCCTGCACTTCTGATTCAATTTACAGACAGCCTGAAAGATGGCAAACGATAAAAAAACAAACTACAATCTTCGTCAGTATTGTAAGTTTCTTTTATAACTTTACTGACTTTGCTATTTTATTTTTTAATTTTTATTTTTCTATTTACTTTAATCTCATAGACCATATATCTTGTGTAATTTTTACTAAAAAAATATTTTTATTTTGTAGATTAGATTATTGTTCAACACTTAATATCACCAACGACCACCGTTTAATTTTCTTATAATCAAGGATTTATTTGTTTCAAAATAATTCACTAGATACTGTATTTAAAAAAAGTATTAACTTTTCTAAATTGTTTGAATAATTTATTTTACATTTTTACAGAATATTTAATATTGTAGCAGTGATTCTTTAAAGTAATAATTAGATAATTCATAGAATTAGCCAATGCTATACAATGAATATCATTATATTTTTTAAAACAAAGGAATGTATAAATAAAACAAGGAATTTTTTAAAATATATAAACTTTCATATGGTATTATTTATTAATAAACCTATTTCAATATTATGATTATGAATGTATATTATGCAATGGAATTATAAAGATGTGGGAGGTGTACATATATTATTATTTATTTATATATAATACTGAATAGGATCAAAGCGACATAATTCATATACAATAATGAAATTTTTTCTTTATCAGTGATTTTTCTTGCAGTTTTCGTTTTAATAAACATTTTTCATTTTACGTCTATATATCAATTACACATAAAAAGTAGACAAGAATAATATTTTAATATGAATACTATTCTGTAATAATTTCCAAACTTCAGAATGTAGATATCTAGTACTTCATTTGATACTTAAAATTTTTTTCATTTAGTAAGAAGTAATTCTTTAAATTGAATAATGGTTTAACGTTTATGCTTTATAATAAAACATATAATTGAAAAATATTCTCAATTATAACACAGTAAAGATTTTATTTTAATAAAATAGTTAATTATTAAAGTAATCGAATATTCTCTATAAACTTTAAATTAATTATTCGTAATTTTAAGATTTAGTTAAGTAAATTAGTTATTATGTTTATTTTTATCAAAAACTTTTAAACACTACTAAACAAAGCAATATTAAAAATTGGTTTCATTTACAATGTTTTAATAAACCTAAGACACTACGTAAAGAATCATATAAAACAAAATCTGCATAAGAAAAAGGGGAAAATCTAATATAGAAAAGGAATAAAATATCTAAATGAGTCATAACTACTAAATTCTATGAAACATGAAGATGAGTTCTGAATTTTTAAAGACTTATACTTTGTCGTTTCTGTCTACACCTAACTTTACTTAGATTTTTATATAACAACACAAACACGGAAAACTTAAATTTCGTTAGAAGCTCGGTTTTGCAAGACTTTCAGTATCTTTAACAGCAAGGGAACAATCTTTTTATATTACTCATATTACTCTTTTTGGTCTATAAAAAAATTTCTAAATTTAATCGCTGATCATTAATAATTTAATATTTCATGTCTTTTTATTTTATAAATACTTTTTTATATTGATAAAGTTATAACCATTGCATAGCAATTTTTATTGAATATCATATGATCTTTAAAAATTATAATTAGAATGCATACATTAAGTTATGCTTAATATTACTTAAACTAAATAATAAGAGTACATATTTAATTAAAAATTCACTCATAAAATGAAATGATTGATTTAATTTTTATACAACGTAAAAAGCCTGAAATTCTAATTTTATAAACAATCAAGTTTTTATAAATTAATAAAAGATTTTATTTTACATAATTCCTTCATAATTATGAATCTATTTATAAAAAGTAGCATTCTCAAACTTGTATTCAAGCAAAGCAATTTAAATTTGTATAATAGTCTCGTCACCGTAATTGTGTAATTATTATAACGCAACAAGTGTGCGGTCAAATTTGCCCGAGGCATACTGCTACTTTTCGCCGTGATGCTTCATCCATTGGCATGGGAATAAGGACTGTGAGCAAACTATCGCAAAACTACGCACCCTCTATCGCTGACGGCACAAATACCGTTACAAAACAAACATTGATCGTCCAAAATACAACTGGAGTTGTATCTTACGTTCTCCGAATCATGCGCATTAAATCACTTAGTCAGCACGTGCAATATTAACCTCATCATAAGAAATAAAGTATATTATTTATTACATAGTATATTTTTACTCACCATTCGACTTTGTGGAATTTTCGACAAACCTATATCAATTTGGGGTAATGAAACTTTTATTTATTTTAACTTGCAGTGATGGAATTTTTAATTTATCTTAATTTATATTAATTTATACCTTAATTTATCATATTTCCATATATTTTTTTCTCCTATCAAGGGAAAAAAACAAATTCTTTAATGACTATTTGAATACTATAACTAAGCTTCTGAATCCAGTATCTTGGTAATTTTAACTTGTCTGTTATCGATAACCAGCTGGTATTATTGAATGCATCATCATATACACCTTACTTTAGTGATATCTTGAATTGAAGCATAAAACGTAGTGATTCTGTATTTAATATTCTTTCCATAATATAATAGAAGATTATTTATCTATTTCATATAGCTTGAAAAATAATTTCTAATTTCTATATTTTCAATCACCTCTTCATATGTATCTACATAAATTAATTGTATTGTTATAGAATTTGTTAAATTCTTTCATGCAAAAGGATTGTTTAATTTAAACTAAGCTAAATAAGCTTAAAAATTTGAGTGATATCAAATGGTTAAAATGCTAGATTTTATATTTATTTATTTAAAAAATATATTTTGTCATTTTCAAATATACCTTTAATAAATTTCTACAAATATGATCAAATCTATATTGATTGAATCATAAATTATTGGGTTCGTGCTATTTTCAAATTTTTCAATTAAGTTACTAAAGAAATTATAACATATGATAAATAGTTTTGGCAAGATATTGTAAACAAAAATACAAATAAAAAATACTTAATACTTAAAACGTTTATTTCAAAATTGAAATAATTCCTTCATTCTAACTTATAGTCAACATAAAATCAGAAATAAGAATTTTTTCAGAACGCATCTCTTCCATTGCTTGAACTCCAATTTTTTATTTATTTTTTAGAAGCTACATTTGCTATTGACTCACAATTCGTATATGTAGAAATATATAGCCATCATTGATAAAAGCTTACTGTGTCAAGAAGATAAATTCCTAAAAACTAACTATTAAACAGCTAAAAGGAAGCTATAACAGAGTACGAAATAAATCAAAAGATGTTAAAATGCATTAAACTATATTGCTCTTCATGATTTGTAAAATTTTATATAGAACTATGAGAACTACTCAATATGGCTCCATTGTATGTCCCGAATAAAGTACCAATGTACTAATGTACTAATGTTTAGCTAAATACAATATTTCATTCCAGAATAATAAATATTTTATATCCAAAAGAAAATAATTTTTCTGATAAACAAATCGTTTATTTTCAATGAGTTTAATCATAAATCTCTAATGATGCTTTCCATGCGATAATACACAAAATTTTACAGACAGTTTTATTGGTAATTTAATACATGCTATATAATGACAGATTCCCGTTTAAAATGCTTTTAATTTAACATAAATTGGTACATTAAATATGTGACAATTATATTTGAGAAATCAGATTGTTTCTGACCTATGCATTTATCTATATTTCCTGTAAAAAAAGCAAATAGTGCATTAACATAAATTACAAAAATAATAAGTTCTAAATAGATTAAAAGAAAATTATTATGTATTAAATGAAAATATTATTTAAATATGACATTGATTAAATTAAATAAATTAAATGAAATTTTTAATCTTAAAAGTAGGATTATAAAATATTCATGAAGATGAATATTATCTGCGATTCATAAATAAATAAAAAGAATAAATGTCATTAAAATATATTAATAATAATGTAATTGAAGTCCATAAATGGTAAAACCATAATATGGTTACATATTTCTCATATATGTACATATTTCTATACATATTATATAGATATTTCTCCGCAGAAGAATAGAAACTATAAACTAATAATAATTGTTATATAAAAACTATATATTAATTATATTAAAATATATATAAAATTAAATATATAATAAAATATAAAATATATAATTATATTAAAAAATAATTATATATTATTATATACAAACTATAATTAATAGCTCACATACATTTTCTTGTTCTCGGTATATATCTATTTTCAAATATTTTATTTTATTACTTTATTGATATTAAAAATTTAATAAAATACAAATATTTAGTACATTAAACTTAGTGCAAATAAAATGAAATATGAATAAAACTTTATCATTTATTTCTACTACTTATAAAATAAAAGAATATATAAACATCAAGAAGCATAATTGAAGAAATTATAGTATTCTAAAAATTATAAAATTATATATATTTTGAGATAAATTTGTAACTTCCTATATTTTATACTCTTATTTTTTTTTATTTTTGTTAAATTAGATATATATATTTGCATGTGTATTTATTTATTCGTTTATGTATTTAATCATATATTAGATTATTATAAATATAATGTATATTTGTTCTTAACTAAAGTACATTACACATATTAAATAACAAGAAAAAAGATATAATATGATATATACTATTTAAAAAAATAACATGGGGAACACTACATTAATTATCAATATGTAATAATATTTGGGTTTTAATATGTTTAAGAATAATATGAAATATATTCTTATGTTAAAAATGATTTAATTAACACCTATCACGATTAAAATCAAATATTTAATAATTGTAATATTTTTGTTACATATGTTGTATTTTTTTGTATGTATATAAATGATATTTTTATAATAAATTAAAAATATTAATATGTTATGTTTACTTTGAATTACAATTTTTTTCAGATTGAATATTTAAATAAAAATTCTCTGGTTAAAATCTGAAAATTAATAATAATTTATTTATAGCTATAGAATTATTCAACTAAATCAATTATTACTATTACTTTATATTTACTACCTCTAATCGAATTTACTTTTAATATATAACAAATTACAAATATTTTTCTTATTATAATTTTACATTTGTCATTTTGTTCATAATTTTATATTTGTTTTCTCGTTTATAATTTTATAATATAAATGATTTCTTTTTTTTTTAATAATATGAACTTTAATAAATTTATTTATTGAGTTAATTAGTTGTTGGACAATAAATAAGGCTATATTATTATTACATATATATTTTATATTATATTATTTTATTAAAATATTGTAACTGATTATTTTACATAATTTGATATAATTTTTTCAATTTAGGTATAGAAAGGAACTTTAAGAGACATCTGTAAATAACTTTATAATTTGCTTTTAGGTATAGATAAGGTTGGTATCTTCTTTTCTTTCTAATCTACATTATCAAGAACTTTCAAATGTATCGACTTAAAAAACAGTGTTACTTTAAAAAATCGCCAATAAGAGGCGTGACAAGATTAAAAAAAGCATTATTATTTTAAAAGAACTGCTTAAAATAAAATGAAAATCTGTTATAATAATGTTTTGCTTATATTTAATATGAATCATTAATATTATGAGATTATTTTAAATGAAATCGTTGAAAATTTATATTAAATATTGGCTTGAGAGCTTCAGCAAATTCAAATAATTTTGCCTATATTTTTTAGTAATTTTGTAATATTTTAAATTTAATACTATATATAATATAATATATACTATAATATAATAATTCTAATAATACTGACAAACTATGTTCATATTGTAGTTATTTATGATGTATTATAACTTTAATAATATAGATAAACTTAAATATTGAATTGAAATAAATAAAAAGAAGTATAGAATATCAAATTGCTATTTTTCATACCCAATACTGATATATGAATATCTAAAAGTTTATAAATATATATATTAAAAATGTTAATATCACTTAAAAATAAATTATTATAAATTAGTTTTAAATATATAAGGATATCTTTTTTTATATTTGAACTCTGTAAAAAAATCATTAATAAAATGCTTTCTTTTCTATGTACTTGTATATTATTTTTATTATATCTATATTATATGTTTTATATATTATATTATATTATTTCTTTATATTATTTTCTCTTATCATATCATGACACATAAAAAATCTTTTGTTTTCTCTTCTCGATTGTGAAGATGACAAAACAGCTTATCATCATTATAACATTCAATGAAGGATAACTTTTTATTTTTTATTTTAACATTACATTTGCAATTATAATTTTACTCAATTTTCATTACTATATTTATAATTACGCAATCATAACTAGAAATATATACAATTAAAGACGATTTATAAGTATTTTATTTATAAGTATTTTACTTTATTTTATTTTATGTTTCTTTTTGTAATTATATGTTACAAATAAACTCATCCAAGTGTATTTTTAATTATAACCACTATATACTGAAACACTTTTTTAAAATCATTAAAATTTTTTCGTAATATTCTATGAAATATCATTTCATAAAAGTAACAGAAAATAATTTAAATGAATGCTTAATATCTTAATCAAAATACTTCATTGTAATGATCTTTATAAATTCCTCGATGATATTTTAATGTATCATGTCAATATATATAAACAGTTTATTCAAAAATAAAATAATCACATAACCTAACAATAAAATTGCATAGAAATGGTGCACAAAACCTGCTTTTTATCAACTATAAGTCCTTCAGGCTATAATTTTAAATATAATACAAATATATTACTTGTCAAGTTAATCTTGTTTAATATAATGTTTAATAATAATGTTTAATATAATCAAGTATTACTTGAATATATTTACTAATTATATATTAGCTGACCTTAAAATAAGCAATGAAATTTTACGAAAATAGTCGCTCTTCAAAAAAAAACTTATTAAAAAAATGTAAAAACTTTTACTATAATAAATATAAATCATTATTGATTTAAAATTGATTTATTTTTACAATAAATATATATATAATGTATATATACAATAAATATATATATAAACAGATATAATCATTAACATTGATTATGTACATCAATATATTACAACGAATATTGATGAAACTTAATTTAAACAAAGAGAAAGAGAAAAAAGCTTAACATTATTTTTACATGTAACTTAAATAAGAATTATTTTGAAATATTTTCAACAATAATTTATAGAAATTACACAGTAAACTGACTGAGATAAGATTAGTCTTTAATAAAATGGTACATTGCTGGAAACAGCCAAAGGCACTACTGCCTCAATAACCACAATACAAGCACTGGAGTAACTGAGCTCATCTATATAATCTACGAATATCAAGTGGAAAATATGATATTGCTCTGAGATTATAATAACGTTCTCAATATCGCAAGCCGTCTTAGATAATTAGTTTGATATGCTTTTTTATCTCTTAAAATTCGATTACATAATTGATAAGTAGTTTTCGTTAACAAAACTATCTTGACTTTTTCGCAATAGATTTTTAAATGAGAGTATATGTCTCTTTTTAATAGGAAATTAAAATTTTTAATTCAATCTCTTTTATTAGGAAACAATTTAGATATTATTTATTATTAAGTACTTTATAATGCATAATATATATCTTGTTACTCAACCGAATATATAAAATATATATGCATATATAAAATATACATCTTATATTTTAATATTTTATATTATATATAGTACAAATTTCTTGTTTATTTTTTATTAAAAAATCCAATTTCAATTTATTCATTAATTGTCCTCTTTTATTAATATATTTTAGTACCCTAGTTTTCTAATATTTACAAGAGCTAGTAGATCACCAATTCATTGATAGAATATTGAGTTACTAGTTCTAACAATAATCAAATATTGTTAGAATATTATTTGATTATTAAATAAACAAAGCAATCAAATTATTCTCCAAGTTAACAAAACCGTACTTATAATAACACAATAAGCACAAACGCAGATATACGCATACCTTCCTAATTTTCGAATATGCATCATAATATCACACTAAATTTTTATAAATAAAACCCTCAATATTTTCCTTTTATGATATCAAACATTTATGTACAATATTATTATTTGTTTAGAAACTTTGTGCAATTTTGTATGTGACTCTGAATTATGAGGATAGTTATTAAGCAATATTAATTGTGTATTGGGATTTTCCTGGGATCTTCCCATGCAATATTAATAATAGATTTTTATTTATAATTAATCACATTTTTATTTTTTTCTGTATTCAAATTTTTAAATTTTTATAGTTTTGTAGTTTTCTTTATAATTTCTTTAAATTACATAATTGAAAATATATACAATAATTTATCATTTCAAAATTTTCGTACCAGATCTGTTCGAGAAATATCCCGAGTGTAAATCTCTCCCCAAGGTGTGAGTGTGGAGAGGTGGATAGTGGAAGGGGAAGGATAGAAATATGTATCAAAAGAAAGCTTCTGAACTATTTAACTTACTGTAATATTGTTTATTGTTGATAATATGGAGAATATACTGTTGAAATTGAGTTGAATTTAGGCTGAACAGAAGGTTTAATACGTTATTTGAAAGTAGTTGTAAATTGTAAATTGAAGCTTTACAATTACTTATGAATTATATTTATTGTAGTTGTTCAGAAAATCCGTATAATAAAACAACCATCACTTTGGCGCTGAGTAACGTGATCATTAGTGTTTATGAAATGGAAGTACGGTATAAACATACGGAACAAAGAGACGTGTAGGCCCAAAGACAAGACGGTCATTGCTAAAAAGATCTAGAAGGCAAATACACGTGTGGGTACGATTGCCGCCATTTGATCCGGGCTAGTAAAAACATAAGACGACTTCATGACTTTCCCGCGCAACCTACGCTGCGAACTCGACCGCGGTGGGAAAACGGCCCGCCTATTGATATCTAAAACAAGAGGGACAAAGAACTTAGTGCATCAATAATAATTAGTGTAACGAAGTACCGATCGCGGGACCAATAAGAAAAATCAAGTGTATTAATTTCAACGGGGTAGCGTAAAGTCACGATGCGAACTGTGAGTGCAAAGTGAGCCACGCCGTCGAATCAGTGTCGTTTTGAGTGTCTTCGATTAACGTACAATCTTCAATTAATGCGGTAGCGGCAAGGCAAAGAAGATTGATGATAAACACCGCCGTTAATGGTTTCGAATTAAACGCACTCCATCCAGCTGAAGTAACTCAGTACCATTCAGCTCGAGCGTAGGTACCCAGGAACGCTGAGACTTTCTCAGTAAGAAAACTAGAAGGAAATTGCCCTCTCCCGCGCATCAGTGTCTAATTAACGGAATTTGCAGAATCTGCAGAAATCCCGCCCCATCGCGGCAAGGTCAAGGACCTCTTGGGACTAATCGCGCAGTACGTAAGAACGCAAGGTCAACTCACACTTGAACCTTGCACGGCAAAGAGGTTTGTCACATCCAACTCAGTATAATCGGGGCTAGGCGGCGCGGCGGATTTTTGAATGCCATTGAATCTGCGTTCGAGTGTTACGGACATTATTCAGTAACAAACACTCACACATACACACACAACACAGCAACCATAGAACATTTATTATTTAATAAATAGAAAGAGTACACATACGCGTTTAACAATTCAATCAATCCTATCACCAACATCTATCCTTTTATATCCCCACTCCTTAACATCAGGGAGTGCATATATTAACAGGAGGTGAATTCCCTATCAGTAGGCCGTCGGAACAAGGAAAGCTGAGCCTACGAAAGCTAGATAGAGGATATCTTAGCATTAGTAGACGGAAAAATGATAGATTTTTACGTTGTGGTGATCAGTTGGAAATTAAGCACCGTGTTTATGTTATTATAATTTCAGTTAATCCTAATTTGAGTATAGCAACCACTTAATGTTACTTCCGTTATTAGTACAGCGATTAGTTGTAAACTAATCGTTATAAATATCATTCGGACTTATGTGTGAATAACAACGTTTACAAATAAACAATAGCAACAAAATAAACGTTCTAAATATTATTCATACTTACGGTATAAATATCAGGAGGTTGACTGCAGCCAGTGTCCCACACCCTTTGTTGGTCAAAGTACTGAATAGAATAAATATTAGTAAGTTTGAAGTAATGTAGTTGTTGTTAGAAGTAACTGAATCCATGCGTACAATCCATGCGGTTTCATTTATGTAACATGTCTTTCTTCATCTTTCCTTAGGAGGAGTCAGAGTCAGGTATTGTATTGTATTCTTAATGTTCTATTGTTTATGATTGGCAAATTACGTATTGAAATTTCTGTTTCATGAGAACAGTTAGAAACAGAAAAAGGGGAGGTAGAGTACATAGTTTCTTAGAATTCTTACAGCGATATTGAAATGATTTTGTTGTAGGAAAGTCAGATACTTACATTCAAAGACTAAATCTATACGTAAGTTTAATAAGGGTCACTATTTACACATTTTTTAAAATCATAATAAACAAATGATATATATGAATTTTTAAATAATAAAGATACAACTGCGAGAGTTTCGATCTTGAACGGAATCTCGAACAAGATCTCTTACTTCAAAGAAATTATTTCCTAATTTTTAATTCTTTGATTTTTGTCGTATTGAATGTATGTAAACAGAATTTATAAACAAAGAGATAGTACCGAGATTCGAGAAGCTGAAGGATTCTAGAACAATAGTGTTCAGAAATCCATATAATAAATAAACCGTCGCGCCGTCGCCGTGTAATTTGACCGTCAATGTTCATGAATATAAAAATGAATATATAAAATATAAAACAAATGCAGAGAACAAAGGAACGTGTAGATTCGGAGACTAGAAGTTTATTGCTAGAAAGATAGCGAACATTATTAAAGTGAAGTGATTAAAATTGAACGTGATTCAAATTGAAGGAAAAGAGTGGAAGACAATATGTATAATGAATAATGCTAGTGGAATTTTTAATTCATACACTACCTGAATCAATGAGCAAAAAGGATAGAAGCAAAGTTAATGTGTAATTACACTTACGTCCATAAGTCCTGGACTAAACAATGCAAGACAACTTCTCGACTTCCCCCGCTCCGCGTGCGCGGCCGACTCAAACGCAGTGTGACTATAGGTGAGAAAACGCCTGCCTCCCGGTCAAAAACAACAGCGACAGAAAACTTAGTGCTCCAATGACAATTAGTGTAACACATTGCCGGTTGCGGGACCAATAGGAAAAATCGGCGAAAAGTCGTAATGCAAATTGTGAGTGCAAAGGGACACTCTCTGTGGCGTCAGGGTGCTTGTTGTTTTCGATTAACGTACAGTCTTCACTTGGACCTCAAAGGGAGAATCCTGGCAGTAGCCACAATAATCAACGAAGATTGGTTGAGCGCCGCTCTGAATGGTTTTGAAGTAGATGCACTTCCTACAGCTGAAGTGAGGCAAGTTTGTCAACATAGTGTTGATAGTACCAGCCATTCAGCAAATACGTAGATAAAGGGAACTGCTGAGGCCTTGTCAGCAACATTCGAAAAGGGAAGCTACCCTCTTCCATTCGCGCATCCGCGCCAAGTCAACG
>JAPYYT010005472.1:0-14937 GCA_030522565.1 Ceratosolen corneri | reverse complement strand
TATATATATATATATATATATATATATATATATATCATTACGGCAATAAAGTGATGCACAGACATGAATGTAAAAACTGTTTGAGAAGTAAATATTTAATAAATCCATAAAGAGGTACGTAAAATAAGCTTTGAATATGCCTTTTTAAGAATGCCTTTACATATCTAGTTTGAGCATTTGAAAAAGCGCGGAAATTTATTCGCTTTCTTTCGCGGCCGTATAACGGAGATAATGTTGTAATGGAAAAAGTCACACTTTGCCCCGAAAGCAGCAACATAAAGGAAAGTGATAAAAATTCTCTAAATTTTCCAATTACATAATAGCTCCGTGACAGTCGCTGAGCGCGTATACATAAGCAAGCAAGCAAATCCAAAGCCACACTACCAACATAATAGACCATAAAACCCATTAATCCCGTGCTGATAATCACGAGAAGAACCTCTTAGCGCTTTATCCACATGGGAAAAACTCGTGTTCACTGCTATTCTATTTACAGAGCCCGAGTGAAGGCGGGAGTTAAGATTTTGGATGCGTCGTCGAGCAGCACAGACTGGATCATCGAGTCCGACATAAACGCGAAGAATACAGCTGCCACCTTCACTGCAAGGCGAAAGGAAAATGTCTCACGGCTGCCTAACGCGTAAGCTAACAAGACAATCCAATGCGAGGCGCCCCCTTCCCACTCCCATTCCACTCGCCATCTTATATCAGCCAAAGTACTTGGAAATTACTCGCTAACCACCCTGGCCACTGAAGCCCACCGATTACTAATCAACTTCCCCCACCCCCACCCCCCACTCACCACCCGACATTCCTACCCCCCCTCCCTTACGCGCACGCACACGCACACGCAGAGTGACGCCGGATATAAATGATTAGCGTGAGAGCAGCTCTAATCGCAAATCCAAATTAAAATTCTACTTAATAAATGGGCGCTCGATCAAACGCATCGGCCCATTGGCTTTCCCCTCCTCATCATCCCCCGCACCGCCCAACATTCGCCTAAAGTCGTCTTTAGATGGCGGAGACAAGGCGCGACGCTCCTCTCTGCAACCCATTCCAACCCTCCCTCTATCCACCCCTTCGCCCCCGCGCAAATAGCAGCGCAATACCATTGTGGGGGCGGGGGTCGTTAATAATTGTGGAAATAATTGTCGGTAATAAACAGCTCGGCCGAGGAGATAATGACGATGCTGCTGGAGGCGAGCGAGGAGAACACCGAGAGCAAGGAGCACGGCGGCGACCGCATCGTCTGGAGTGTGCGCTACGCCCTCGAGGGCGAGGAGGACAACGTCTCCCTGGCCGGGCCCTTCCAGTCGAACCAGCAGCAGCAGCACCACCATCACCACAATGGGGCCGGCGATCGCAAGAAGCTCCAAGCCCATCTCGAGATACAGAAGGACGACATCCAGGCGGTCCTGCCCATTTCCAAGGTAAGGCCGACGAGGAGACCTTTTGCGTGGGAATATTCGAGGCTCGGGACACGGAGGCTCTCGCTCCCTCCTTCGTCGATTCTCGCGTCTCTTCGGGCGCAACGACACTCGAGACGACATTCGCTGCTCACTCGAGGCCGCGCCGCTCTCTCTCTCTCTCTCTCTCTCTCTCTCTCTTTGGGCCACCACTCTCATGGCGCCGGAGAGGCTGTCGGGTTCGTTGCACTCGATCCCCTGATTTTTGAGACAAACGATCTTTATGCTGGAGGCGCCGGCCCCTACGTAGCCTTCGTTAGGATTACGCGAATGCCAATTAGAAGAGGAACTTGATTTTTTTAAATGCATCGCGCGTTGAGAGATGCTGCTGCCAAGGCCATTTGAAATTTCGTCACGAGCGCGGCAAGTATTGGCGAATGTGCCGTGTAATTGTGCTGTAATTATTGGAAATGTACATCTTTGGGAGTTGTAAGTTGCAGGCGCTGATTTGAATAAGTAATGAGGGCGGCTCCCTCTCTCTCTCTTTATGCGGGTTGGCCATTGAGTTGGGCGTAGGGTTATGGGAGGTCGACGGGAGGAGGGAGCTGTGTCGTTGTAATTAGCAAAACATCCCCTCCGTAATAGTGGCAAGCGATTAAATAAAGTTGAATGCCCCTTTTTAGAATTGGGAAGTGATGAATACGGCAGTGCTGACTGGGCGGCAAATCTCCCAAGCGATAAAAGTGTTTATCGTGAGCCAAGCTGGAAGAGTAGCTGACGTCACTCTTCAATCATCCTGCCATTCCGAGGACGAAAGTGTGCTGAAGGTAATAATAGCGATTAGCGCGCTTTCCTTTATGACGTCATCTCGAGAAAGATGCGCATCAGTTCTTCATATTTCCACGACATCGGTTCGCGTAAAAATACCTAAATTGACCTTTGTCTCGGCAAAGTACCTGCAATTAGCGAGCTATGCACGGACGCCTCGTTACTTACGTCCCCTTCCCTCGCCACAAAATAACTTTTAACGCTCGAGCCAATAGCCGGCGGCGCTCAAGCGACCGACGGACATGCAATAGCACTCCGCGCTCCTATTTATCCATAAAGTCCCTCGTCACCTTATGCTCAATACAACAAGTGCGCATAAAGCCAAGTAGCTCGTGGAGTGACGAGCATTTTAGATGCAAACGATATTTATTGCGCGTACTTGCAAACGTGAAAGCCTTCACCGCGCCCCACCCCCCACCTCCTACCCCAAAACTAATAAGCAGACTAACCTTAGCGCGCCACAGAGAGACTCTACAGATTCAATTAGTCCCTTGAGCGCAATAGTCGCACCACCGACCCGTCGACGAAAAAACACCCCCCGTCCACGTTAAATTCAATTGGCGGTGCGAAAGAGCGAGGGCGGAGGTGGGCAGCAGGCGTCTGAACGCTTTGACCTCTAGGTATCCTCGTCGTGCAGCAGCGTATACGTCGACGGCTCGGAGATCCGCGGCTCGAGCAACGCCTCGGTCCTCTTCAAGTACGGGACTTACACGGGATTGGCGCGCTTCACCGTCTGGATGCCCGAGTTCCCGCTGGAGGTCTCGGTGACGGACACGAGGCTCAATCAGATCAAGGGCTGGAAGGTGCCGGAGGAGCATCCGATAGCTAAGAATAAGCGGAGCCTGAATGGGAGCGAGGAGGGCGAGAGGAGGCCGAGTTCGCCGAGGAAGAGGGGCGCCGCGCTCGAGTTTCGCGTTAAGCACGAGGAACTCCGTCGTAAGGGTGGGGAGCGTCGCAAGCTGGGCGACGTGGTCGACGAAGACGAGGACGAGGACGAGGCGGATGAGGAGGATGAGGAGGATGAGGACGAGGAGAACGAGGATGAGGACGAGGATGAGAATGGTGAGGAGGAGGAGGAGGTGGAGGAGGGCGTGGAGGGGAGGGAGCCGGTGGAGGAGGAGGAGGAGGACGAGAACGAGCAAGCCGTGGCTGAGGGGGAGGAGGACGAGGAGGACGAGGAAGACCCGGGGGGACTTGGGGAGGGCAAGATGAGGTTCCGTAGCGGTGACAAATGGGACGAGATCAACTCGATCGACCGCACCGCCTCCACCGCCAATTGTCGGCTCAGATTCCAGCAGAGTCCCGTAGACGTAAGATAAGCCTTCGTTTATTTATCTTAGCTGGGCTCAGCGGCTAAGTGAGGCCGGCTGCAGCTGACGAGTTCAATAAGTTTGTTGGGAAAGTGGCGGAGCTGGACGTTATAGATATAACGTCCAGCCTATGATAATTTCCTATGATAATTTCATGAAATTATCGCGATTTTTAAGTAGACTGTCGTTTATGATTAATATATTAATGAGCCGAGGCGGCTTGCTGCCCCCGGCATTGCCTTTCAATTACAAATTCTTAATTCCGTTTATTATTAAGTATCGCAGTATTATTGCAGACGGTATTATAATATTGAAAGCCACGTGTCACTGTCGGATTTTTGCTTTATTTGTCTTTGTCTTTTTATTTTTGTATTTTCTAATTTAATTTTCAATCGAATTAAATTACGGGTATTTATTTTTGGTAACTATAATTGAATTTATTGGCGAAAATACGGCCATTCGATGAAATTTTGCCAACTCTTGTTGAATATGCTTGGGTAAGTGTGGCCAATTGCAATTAATCGAAGGGAGAAAGATGCTTATCTCGATCCGTGGCCAAAGGGTTATAAAATCGTAGCTCCGTCAACTTCTCTCAGACTCATTGACACAAGTTATACGGCTAAAGTCATTCCACTACTTCAACAATTTTAACAATATCACGACAATTATAAATGTTAATAATTCACGCGAAGATGAAAAGTTCTCAGATATTAAAGATCTCAAGCATTTATGTCGTGATAAAAGTGAAGATACTTTTAATTGGCTGTTTCTTAATAAAACGGTGCGTGTAATTTGGCTTTTATTGAAATTTCCTGCCACATGGGTATTAATTTCAATTGATGGCCAGTAATTGAAGTAGCAACGCAAATATGCTAATGCGCATGCGCGTAAGTTTGGTATTTAATTTTGTTCATTACGTATGAATTTGGTCATAGGCCACCCAATCACCATTCCAAATTGAATTAAAATTCCTATCGCATACTCGGTGCGTTGAAACGCGTCTAAATAATTTTACAACAATATAATCTCTGCTCCCTCGTCGCTCTCAATTACATCTTTACAAGTGGACGATGAAAATACCTTGCCAGTATTAATATTTTTCAAATCGGATTTCACATCTCTTCGGATCTCTTATAAACAGTACAATTAATAAATATCCAATATTCATATATGCATTCGACGAAGGATCATACGATTTAGAAACGTGCGATTAAATTTGAAGTTTCAAGATAAATAGCGTGTGACGACGCGATAGGGTAATCTTCGTGCACTTGCACACGCAAAAATAATTAATTTGTAAACAACGACATTTCGAAGATTAAGGAATTAACCGACTGGACGTGACGAGAATTATATCGTCAAAGTGTGACGTAAATTAAAATCTTGTGAAATATTGTGGTTAAAAGAAATTGTTACAAATAGCCTTGAATTACTTCCGGGGGGGGGGCAGATTAGTGTTCCAGGGTAACACTAGGTGTCAAGGTGGTAGTACCAATCGACAATATTATTGTAAATTCACGTTGTCAGGCTGTTCTTTATGCGTGTGATTTTTCTATTTTCAAGTGGCAGATAAAAGTAAGAATTAGAGACGAGTGAGCTCGCCGCGAAAGGAAATGCTGAATTGTTGAAAAATTGTTGAAAAGTGCGGTAATTATCGGATTTTCGTATGAAAAGAGGATTAAGAGGTGGGAAGGAAGTGCCATTGGGGTTATGTACTCGATAGCTTTTTCATCATTGAATGCGTCATTGAAACATGCCAATTAAACGCAGCGAAATACAGTGGAGAATAAAATAGCCTATTTCTTGGTATCGCGTCCATGTTGATAGACAACTGCAAAAAGCCTAGAGGGAGAAGCGAGGAGAAGGTGAATAAGTGGGTTGCTTGATCAATTGCAGGTACATGTGCGCTTCCTCGCGGTGGATCACGACTCCGGACGCGTCTCCTACTTCGTGAACAGGCGCACGTGGCTGCGGGTGACGGACCTCGTGGCGGCGCTGTTGCGCGTGTCGGATCCGCGCATCGCGACCCTCGTCCAGGGCAGGATCGTGCAGGGCCGGGGGATCGGTAGAACGGAGGTGCAGGTGCTCTCGCCCATCAACGGCCGGGTGATCGGGGCGAAGGAGGTGCGGGTCGGCAACGACCGCGTCTCCGTGTCTCAGCTCTCGGTGAAGGTCGTCTCGGGGCTGCAGCTCAACATCAGCCCGGACAGCGCCATCGAGAACGGCTACGTGGCCGAGACGTCGGTCACGCGGAAGCTCACCGCCCAGTACCAGGAGGGCCTCCTCGACATCGACATCGAGTTCTCCGACGGCACGAGGACGCCGCTCCGGGAGATTGCGGTAAGATTTGGCTGCTTTCCAAGGTGGTAGGCCTCCCAGTGTGCCAACCCAATGTAATAATAACGCCATAATGTGGCTTACGTAATAAGTCAATTACGGCGTATCTTGATTATCGCGAGCCCGACTCGACCAAGGTTCAAGTGCACGGCAATTACGATCCTTATCCCCTTATACGCAAACTAAGCCAGCCTTCAAATTATTACATATATGTATATGTATATATGTATATGTATATTGTTTAATGCAGCCACTGTAATGTCAGATTTATGTAACATTGATTTTGAAGTGAAAGCGTAATCGCTTTTTATTAGCATTGTATAAAGATTTATAAGGGGGGCGTGCTCGGGCTACTTTTAACGTCAATTATGTATCGGTGATGCTGAATTACGCGTATTATTATGCATTGATTGTAATTTGATTTTAAGTGCTTGGCGCTCTTAAGACTCGGAAAGGTTGATAAGTGAATAATTTAGTTGGGCTTGTATCGATTTTTTGTGGAAAGTCGGCTCGTTTTTATGCCGGCGATGCCTCGATCGAGCCAGCATTTTGTCGAACTTTCACGTGAATTATTTCTTAATCGAATTAAGGGGCGAGTGTTTGACACGATAACGCGATTATAGCAATTTTCCATTCACTGAAACTTTCCTCCCTCCCTTCTTTTTTTTACAATCGCTCCAGCTATCGCTTAAATTAACTTGATCCAGCTATGTGTATAATTACGTGCAATAAGAGCACTCTCTCGATAATTTTAAGATACCTGGCTCTATTTAAAGTACGCGTAAATAAGTTTCTCTCTCTCTCTTTCCCGTCTTATCTTTCGCGAAAATGTTGAAGAGAATCACATTGCATTCCATTAAAATTCATTTCCAGCTCAATACACGTTTCCAGCATCTCCCCAACTCACAGTCCAATTATTAACAACGAAAATATAAGCATTAATAACGAAAAAGGCAAATGCCACGCACAGATGGATATCTCTGCTGTTAATGTAGCGAAAGAGTATTTTGCATTATTGGCAGTAGATCATTTCAGTCATTACACCATTAGTATCCTTTTTTTCCCCTCCCCCCTTCTTCTTCACCGCCTTCTTCTGCCTCCTCTTCTTCCTTTATCACGGAGCGAAGAATATTTATGGAGGTATTAGAAGAAGCCTGTCTTGATCTCAATTTCAGATGCGCGCTTATTCCTCGTCGCTGGCACTTTTATCGTCCAACTTTCGAGTGTTTATAATTTATGCTTTCGATCTCCGCCGCCAAGCCCAGTCCGTAAACGCCAACTTTAACTTCACTCGCGGCCATAAATCCGTTACAGGTGGCTCCACCTGCGATGCGACTTTGATTCGACTTTTTCTCAATGCGGCCCTAACGCCATCATACATTACGGCCAACTGGCTTGGAAATTGTCGTTCCTAGCATTCTTGCGCGCCTATAAATCCCGCGTTTGAGAAAAGCTCGAGCTCGCTCTGCCCCGAGGAGTGCGCCACCTGCCCGAGCATCGCCAATCGGCCAAATAACAATAATAATAGCAATAACAACAACAATGTCAGCAACAATATTAGCAATAATTTTGTGCGCTTGAACTCGTAGGTGAGTGACTACCAGCTGGTGGTGGAGAGCCTTGACCCGGACGTAGTGGCGTTCGCTCCGATGGTGGCCTCCCATCATCCGCGGGTGATCGCCGTAGGCGAGGGTCGTGGTGACCTTTTGCGGGTCAGCCTTCAGCTTTCGGACGTCTGCCGGCTGTCGAGTCGCCGGGCGAAAGCCTCGACCTCGAGGTCAGCGGGCGTGCTGCCCCTTGCCACGGCCACGGCGAACGTCGAGGTCGACTTCGCCTCGGGTGACCAGCCAAGCCGACCGGAATTCGTGCAGAATGACGGGGGCGGCAACCTCGGTCTCGGCGCCCATCACCGAGAGCGCAAGACCGGGCGGGACGTCGCCCCAGACCTTCACGACATCCTCATTGGTAAAGTCTCTTCTCGCGCTGCGCCTCTCTCTCTCTCTCTCTCTCTCTCTCTCTCTCTCTCTCTCTCTCTCTCTCTCTCTCTCTCTCTCTCTCACTCCGTCTGTTCAACTCCGTTCTGTTAATCTCGAGGTTTGTTTAAGCAGATGCCGTGTGGGATACTCGCGCTTTGGTGGTTTTGCCGCTCGAGCGACCACGTGCCGATGAATTATCTTTGCTCACGTGTCGATCGAAATCTAAGCGGCCGTTTAAATTCTCTTTTACCTTTTCGATAAATCCAGTGCTCGGATGTGTAATTAGTAGAACGCTGCTCGGCCTCCATTGTCAAGGCACACGGACAAACTCGGGCAAACTCAGAATCGACGATACGCGCATGAATTTTATTTCGACCGAGGTGTAAAAACAAATGTTACTTAGAGATGGCGGACAATGTCAGTTGGGTGATGATTAAACGGGTGAATGAGCAAGTTTATGGTTTATTGAAGATTTATTGAAGATCGGGATCCCGGGCACTGGATTAGTATCGCGGATAAAATGAGGGAAAGACGAGGCTCGACTTAAAAGACTGTAATCTATTTAAAATGCTCGTGCTATAATTGTGTCAGCATGTAATGTATGTTATATTGATGATGTTTGATAATTGTAAATATGTAAAATGTAGTTGTCGAGCAGGCATATTGGCATTGAAGTAAATTTCTCAAACCGAGGCAATTATTATTATTCCAATTGAGCAAGCACGTTGGGTGCGTTGATGTTGAAGATCTTGCGCGCGCGCGAGTTCATTATGGACTGCTAATGAAAGGATAAACGAAAAATTAGTCTCGAGCAATTATCATACAACTTCTCTTGCTCACCAATCAAGTTTTCCAAACTTTTCAAGCACATTGAATTCGGAGCAAATGCAATTATAAGCGAGCGCGATTAAAATTCTCTTCCCAGCGTGCATTTAGCAGCCACTCACACGCGCGCAACACACTCCAGGCAACACGAAGGGACAGGCTCCATCGCATTAAATATGAAATAAATAATTCGCGCTAAATTAAACAAGCCTCGGCTCAATGTTGTAGCGGCAAGTTCGCTCGCGCGCGCCTTAATACAATTCGCTTTATTATACGGCGAAGAGATAAGCCGAGGGCTCGCTCGGCGAATAAATCACTGAATTCGCTCGATTATGCCTCGGCGACTCCGCGAGCACACCCCCGACACCCCACACAATACACCCCCACACACCCACACGTTTCTTTCATACTCCAATGCGATTATGCGCTGCGAGCAGTAGTTACCACCAAGTGCACTCTCACGTGGCATGAGGAGCATGCGACAAGCTGGCCGACTTGCGTACCCCATCTTCTCCGTGCACCACCACTTCCTCATTCGTCTCGGCCCCCAAGTGAGTGAGTAAGTAGTGGATGTTCGTCGAGCCCGGGAGCGAATGAGGAAGGGGATTGCCGAGCGAGATGGCCAGCCCAGGTCGTCTCTCACCTCGCGGTGTCTGTGTGTGTGTGTCGTCGTCGTGTTGTGCAGCGGCTGATGTGCGCGCGTGCGGGTGGTTGTGCTTAAGCGCGCAGTAATATCTTGTAGCTGTTTAAACCAAGTCACGGCAATAATGGGAAAAAAACCGGGTTGAAAGCTTCGAAACTTTCAGGAGGCATGGGAGGCGTGGGTATACGTCACAACGGGGGTCCGCGGATGACGCCCCTCGAGATCGGCATGTACGTGCTGCTCGCGGCCTTCTGCTTCGCCATCGTCGTATTCGTCGTCTCGTGCGTCGTCTACGCGAGCAAGTTCAAGCCCCAGAGCACGGCGGAGTCGGCCCTGCCGGGGCTGCCGGTGATCGGGGCCGCGAGGGCCGCCGCCAGCCAATTCGGCCAGAACCGCCGACCGAGGGAGTCCACGACCAACGCCCACGACTGGGTCTGGCTTGGCAGGGCGACCTTGGAGCGCGCAGCCTGCGCACCCCAGCAGGTACGTGCCTACTTTCATCTGATTAGCGAGGTGAGGCGTAGCACCCCCCGCTCCGGGGCTTTGTTGTTTCTTTTTATCTTGGCAATGCTTGGGAATGCCTTGGTTGCGTCGAGGATGTTCCCTCCCCTGGTTGGACACATCCGCTGCACGCGAGCATTTCGTGACCGAGGCCACTTTCGCTGATTTAATTGAGGCTCCCGATGGCTAATGATATCGACGTACCCTCCTGCAATATGCGCGTGTGCGCCTACGCGCGCAGCTTCCCATCCTGAGGACCTCGGCTCCGCCAATGCCTTTATCGACCTCTGCCTTTTAGTAGATAACAACTCCCACGCGGTCCCCTTAAATTCCCCTTAAATTAATGCTTCGCGCAAGCTTCCGCGGCCCAGCTCGGCTCGACCATGAAAATAATTAAGCCGTTTTTCCTGCCGAAAGTGCAATTTCCAGGATTATTACATGGGAATATTACCGAACATTCCCCATGAATTATATCCTCCTCTCCTTATGACTTTGTCCCCATAAAGTACCCAAGGCTTTTCCACAACCCAATTGAATTCTGACATTTTGTACCGCTGCTATTGTCGACGAATAATTACAATAATATAAGCGGTAACAATGATGGAACAAGTACTTTCAAGGCCTTATTGCCAATTGCGACAGATGTGCCTAACCTATTCATTCCATCTTCATTTTTGTATTTGCTCTTTTTTCTTTCTTTTTTAAATAAATAAGTCTAGGCTTTCGATCTTCGTTTAAATTTCAAATCTTACATTTTTCCGTTTACTCAACAAATATTTATTATAATGTAATTTCCATTTATACTCTCGTCTGTATTCGTAAAACAACACAAGACAGCTTAAAATAGTCTTTCGTGTTAAAGTACTTTTAGAGTTAGAACAATATTACTGTTAGGAAATCCTCGGTATAACAAATCAAGCGTATAATTTAAAATTTGACCATCGGTGTTTATGAATGTAAAAGTACAACAGGCTAAGCCGCACGGCGGATTCTCAAAAACCATTGGATCTCCGTTTACACGTTGAAACCGTTATCGAGTACTATTCGCTAATCAATCGCGAGTGCTGATTATTACACACACACCAAGCACAAATAATTGTATCAACCGCTGTATAAAATAATAGAGAGTTTATCATTAAATAATAGTAACCAGCACACAGGTGTTTAACAATTCAATTAATCAACATCCAATTAAGCCAACATCATTCCTATTATATCCCCACTCCTTAACATAAGGGAGTGCATACAGTCACACGAGGTAAAACCTCCATCAATCGGGCAGGTCGGAGGAGGTAAAGCTGAGCTGAGGAGAGCTTTAGGTAGAGGATACTTCGACATTTTGGTCCCTCGAGCCGGATATAAGACAGGTTGAACATTATTATTACACGTTTGCGTTGAAATAAAAAATTGCTATTATACGTGTGCATATGCTATTATAATTGTAATTGAGTTTGGATAGCAAATATTTGCAAAAAGATTATTGGCATTTATGCAAGTGAAAGTGTAGTATATTAAAATGAATATGACCACTGCGTAAAAATATTTGAAGTTTAAAGGTTTACAATAAATAAATAAACAATGACGAGGGCAAGAAATAGAAACGTAGGCCCCTAAATGGCGATAATGAATTTTGAACTGTTAATGAAGATTAAGGAACAAGATGCTCGTATCGAGAGTACGAAGGAATTGGAGGAGGACATTGAGACATATAGATCCGAAGGCATTAGTCAACCAAAAGTAACAATGAATTTCTTGCAGGAGCTACATGCTGAATTCTAAAAAGAAGATGAAATTGTGTAATCGAGATTGGTCTGACATACTGATAAATCATGATTATTTCACTACAGGTGACCTTACCATTGAAAGAAAACAATATTCCAAAACAAAGAGGGCACTCCAAATCTTAGCCTTCGTAGCTGCAATAACTAGCAAAACCTGCTGCTGCACTTCCCTCAACAGTTAGCACTCCCGACCAGTCGCCTCAGCTCGTGTCTCCGGCCCTCCTAACCGCTTGCCAGTCGCCATCTGGTGTGCGCGTGCGCACATCAAAACCTTCGTCGGCTCGCGCTGCGCCTCGCTACCCGATCAGCTGTGCTTTTATTGCTCCAGCTATGGCGTTCAACGCCAAGCCCCTTGGCCTGCCCGGCAAATTGTCTACGCGATCGCTCGAGATCGGCCAGCTCAACGCCTCCTCAAGAATAATAGCATTCGCATTATTATTCGCATTAGCCGGCCGAAACTCGTGTCGGCAGTTTGTCTGCGTCAGCTAATGAAGGATCCATAAGCCGAACGCTTATTAAACCTACTTCGGACACTCCATTAATAGTCGGTGGAGTGACATTAGCCAAGGAGCGAGAGGGAAAACAGAGCAAATGATGACGACAATAAAAACAAAGATAAAGACTGTGGGCCAAAATAAAGATAAGAACAATAGTAGTGGAAAATGTAAAAAATAAAAATAATCGAGAGACAAATAGACGGCAATTGAGGCGATATAGACTCTTAAGCGGATGTAACGCCAGTTTTTGCATATGCCATGGCAATAGGTCGAGAAGTTCTCGGATTCTATCTTGTGGAAGATGTGGAGAGGCCGCGAGCGTAGATTTAGTGATAAATTCAAGTGGGTAAGATCCAAGTCTGCCGGGGTACTCTGTTCGGCATCAGTATCCGTGAAATGATTATCAGTGGGCCGTGGGAGGAGGAGGTAAAGCTGAGCTGAGGAGAGCTTTAGGTAGAGGATACGACGACAATTACGGATTATATAAATTCCCCGATCAATAATTTACATTCTCATGTCGAGCCAATGCCAATATTACATTTAGCAGTAGATTAATTTTTTTCACATAAATTTTGGCTCGTAGAATGCATTATGAAAATTTAACTTGCCATTCCATAATTTCATGTATAATTACATTGGGGCTGCCGAATATGTTTGGCAAAATATTACACTTGCGTAAGATACAATTTAAAATATAATAAGAAAATATTTAATGTTCAATTACGTATTTAAGAGATGCTGTTGTGATTGATTTTGTTGAGGCGATTTATTTTTATTTAAGAAGTTTTATGATATTTTTCAATCAAATACTTTCATACTCGATGTGCTGGAGAAACTTTTGCCGTCGCTCAATAATAAGTCGTTAAAATTTTTAATTTTATACAAGAATAATTATTGTTTAATCGAATAAATATTGAGGTAAAATTAACAGTCAGTTTAATGAAAAAGCATTACAAAATACCAACTATTGACTTTTTAATGCATTAATATTAATGGTATGTACTAGTGTATTAATAATTTTATTAAATAACGGAAGATTTATAGAAAAGATAATCAAAAGTTATCTCGAATATGTAGTTTCATAAGCTTAACATTTTGATTGTATCTCAATATGATAAAAGATGATTATATTTATTACCAATTGGAATTATTTGCTCGGACATTACCTATTCTACTTAAGATAATTACAATTAAAAAATAATCTACCAATTATGTAATGCTTTTGTCATTATTTTAAATAATAAGCAACTTTTGATACAAATTTTTTCATAATTGCACTGTGCTAAGTCATTTGCCAAATTTCCAATGTCACATACGCCTATTCAATAATTTTTTAATATTTTTTATTTTTTTTTCTCAGTTTTGATTTTTCTTTTTTTTTTTTTTTTTTTCTTTTTGATAATTCCTTCCCTTTATTATCCCATTTTTTAAGGGAATCCTTTGAGCTTGAAATATTGCACATAAACATAAAATAAATTAATTCCTTCGTATGAAATAAATTGACGGAAAACTACGTTGTCATTTGCAGCTGGATATCCGTATATTATGTAATTCATAAAAGTAATTTAGAATGTCGAATTTCACACGTGCAATCGGTAATTGTAAAACATGACACTTCAAAGTAAAAAGCTAATGGAATTTCGAAACTTTTTAATATTTATTCTTGTAAATATAATGCATCATCGTAGAATACGCAAAATAAATACAAAACAAGGAGTAGCAGGCAAAATCTTTTGCAAATTATATGTCTAATCAACAGACGATATATATATATTATATATATATTATATATCTAATCTACCGATGAAGATGAAGTTTACTTAGCTAAAGCCGGCCAATCGCATTCAAGTCTTCGTATGCAAATCTTACATAAAACAATGATTTTTTCAAACTTTCACGTACCTTTGTATTGTCATTTGAAATTCACGAGCTTACGCAACTTCTGCGATTGCCCAATTTTTTTCAACTACGATAAATTCTTTATTATTCCTCCTCTATTAATCACTTTCGCTAAAGATACTCTCCTCTTACTACTCAAAACCATTATCCAATACTTGATTCGAAATCAATACCAAATGCTTTAAAATGCAATATCATTCGATTCACCCCATATACCTTGCGGTTATTCGCCAATCCATTCGTCCTCGACCGTCAGCATATTTTCCCATTTCTCCACGCCCATTCTCTTCGAAGCATAAACAAAACGCAGCAAACCTCAAATTACACCAAACTCGGCAAATACGCGCCCACCCAAACAGCAACAACAAGCAGACAAACAAGCCCACGAAAATAGACAACAAATGCAACAACCGCCAATCGACCCGCGCCATTTGCCTCGACTGCACTCAAGGCCCCACCCCATTAACCTCGCCCTCCTTCCGCCCTCGAGCAGGTTCGCGTCACCAGCAATCCACTACTGGGCGAGCCCGAAGACGAGACGATGGACCTCGCGACCAGCTTCGACAATCCCAACCACCTGGAGCTGCCGTCCCTGGGGATCCGCTCGACCACCACTTCGTCGGCGACCGCTCCCATCGACACCACCACCTACTGCAAGCGCGACAAGACGCCGCGCAGCTTCGCCTCCAGGTCCTCGCCCACCTCCGCACCTCGAAACGAGTCAGTATCTTGCGAAATACACGTGTGCATGAGATTATATGAGATTATCTGCCTCCGAGTACGTCCCACTCGACCAACGAGACCTCGAGCTGTCCTTGAGCACCGGCCGGCTAAGTCCTCAGTCAGCCCACAGACAGCCCACAGACAGCCCACCGACAGCCCACAGATATCCCACAGACAGCCCACCGACAGCCCACCGACAGTCCACAGA
>JAPYYT010005468.1:0-10089 GCA_030522565.1 Ceratosolen corneri | reverse complement strand
TATCATGTCTTATTGGCTTATGTATTTGCACCAACAATATAAAAATATTGCAAATAATTAGAATAATTTTAAAACAACTTTAAGCATGAATATAAGATTCGAAATTATCGAAAAAGAGAATGTTAATCTAGAAATATGTACATCCTTTTTACACCAGACACAATTAAATTAATTTGCACGAATGGTTTTACTGCAAAATAGAAGAATTAAAAAGCAATATCGGGAAGCGGGAATTCAAAATCCAAATGTTCAATAACGATGATCTCCCATTACAGTGCCATCTATCGCTCATCTCGCGAGTCTTCACTTTGATCTCCGCCCACACATCTTGCAACCAACCGATACAACAGCTCGCCCCACTCACATCTGCATTCGCATTTGTATCTGCACCGCAGTCTCTCGGCGTGCGCGCGCACCTGCACACACCCACACTCCTTAAATACATACAATAGGCGGCCTGCAACGATGAATGAGGTCCCAGTGTCGTGCATCCCAGCCGCGGGCAAGATGTCAAAAACTAAGAAAATCATCGACGAAGCCTGTGATCTTCAGAATCCAGAGCTGGACCTCGCGGACAAGTCCGTGACGAGTTTCGAGGAGATGCCAGGGCTGCGTGAGTCTTCTTTTTCCCCTCCCTCTTATCTCACAGATCCCATTCGAGCGCCTTTCGCGACAGACCAGTTTTTCGCCATACCAAATTAGGTATGTTGCCGTCGAGTCCTGTGTGAAGTGACTTGTGTGCTCACTACGCTCACTCATTGGGCACACGCATGCGCCCGTGCAGTCACACATTCACACATTTGCACATAATGACTGACGGCTGAATGAACGGAGACTTGAGTCGGAAGGTGCGCTTGTGTGACGGCGGTTGTGTTACCAACTCGGGCCGTTTGTTCTCTTAATATCGTTTATTATGAAGACCGAAGGGACACTTAAGCCAACGTTTGTGTGCAAATGTATTTGCAATTTGTAAGCAATGTTGACGACGTCGCATTACATGAGACGGAAAAACGATGATTAAATTATTAAATATCATAATTTATAAAAACGTTTGTTGATGATTATTGATGTTTGCAAATGATCTTTTTTTAAAAACGTGGCGCTTATCAATTTAAACAATCATCAATTGTAATTGATAATAGGGAAGTATTAATGAAACTATATTAAGCTATTATGCTATCGACAAATTTAGATTCAAAACTGGATTCTGTACGGTGATAATTATAATAATTTATTTACGTCACTACAATTGCGTAAACAATAAGAATACGTTGTAATTTGTTCTTACATATAATAATCTATTGAAAAATAGATCAGTTTAGTAATAAGTTACATATTAAAATGACAGGCAAATAGGTAGATATAAACTTTTAATAAAACGACTTTTGAACATCTTTTAAAAATTAATTTTCTTTATTAATTTATTAAATTTTAATTTAGCTAATCATTTTAATTAATTATATACATTCGTGGCTCGTAAATTTCTATAAGCACTTATTTAATTTTATTTTGCTTTTTAATCGTCTTCTTCAATTGGACAATTAAATAATTTGTAAAAAAGAAAACTATTGAACTATTTTGTAAATATAAATCTATACACTTCAATTAAAGTCAATAATATTTTCGATATTTTAACATGTTTATTAATAATAATAATATTCCAAAATATATAACATTTTATTATAGACTAAAACATTTATATTTACAGTGAATATGCTAAATGTAACGAGAATTACATTAAGTCATAATAAAATTAACGGTAAGAAGTTTTTAATTAAAACTATATTTACTGACTGATTTTGCTAGAAAAAATTTCATTCCTGAATAATTCAAGTTTATTTATGTCGTTATATACACATGAAGAATTAAAGTTCTAAAAAATTTATTGAATTGCATTTGATAATCAACTTCGTAAATACTTTCTAGCAAAATTTAAGCTTGAATTTATATTAAATATAAAATATATACATTTATATAAGATAATAATAATAATTTATTTTAGCTATACCACCCGGGTTAGCTAATCTTATAAATTTAGAAATATTAAATTTATTTGATAACCAAATTACGGATTTGCCTATTTCTTTATCGCAAATGCCAAAATTAAGAATTTTAAATCTTGGGTTCGTATTTTGTTTAGTTCAATTCATTTATAGATTTTTATAATATAAAGCTCAAAATATTCTTGCATATACAGAATGAACCGACTTAATATACTTCCTCGAGGATTTGGTGCATTTCCAGTATTAGAAGTTTTAGATTTGACCTACAATAATCTCAATGAAAAAAATCTACCAGGAAATTTCTTTATGATGGGTATGTACGACCGTATATTATATTAAATGATAAATCATCGCCTAACTAAATTTACGATTATTTCAAATAATCCAATTCTTAAATAAAAATTAGTTTTTAAATAAAATAATATACAGAGACAATATAAAATTAATTTGTTGTGAAAATGATAAATCAATCTTATGTAATAAATGTATAGCTGTGGCTTATATTAATAAATCTTTTACAAAATAAATTGTAACGTTTTAATTTTTTAAATTTGATGTTCATGGAATATGGACAATTAACCTGAACATCGTTATTTATTATAATTATGAAAAATGAATTTTTTTTTTAATAAAATTTCCATCCATTATTTTTTTTTCCAGCATTTTTCTAACAATAAAATTAAAAAGTCCCAGGTTTGCGTAGTTAAATTTTTATTTATTATTTTATTATAGAACAATTAAAAAATGAAATTATTTATAGATTATCACTTACTTAATGTATAAATAACATTACTGACACATTTAAATTAACTATATAAGCATTTCTCTTAACTTTAGAAAGTTTAAGTAACAAATAGAATGTATATATATTACATTCTATACTTTAAATAATATTTCATGAATATCATTTACAGAAACCTTGCGGGCACTTTACTTAGCTGACAACGATTTCGAATATTTACCACCAGAAATAGGGCAGCTAAAAAATTTACAGATAGTAAGTAAACTATTAATGTATATATTTAAAATACTAATCATATACACTAATATAAGTATAAATTACACCTCACTTTAGCTTGTTCTAAGGGCAAATGATTTAATAGAATTGCCAAAAGAAATTGGAGATCTCAGTCGACTTCGCGAGCTTCATATTCAAGGAAATCGACTGACCGTTCTACCTCCTGAAATTGGTAAACAAAAATGTTTTCTTATGCTAATAAAAAATGTAGTTACAGCTTTATTTTTTAAAAACAAATTTTTTATAAAATCCGAATAACTGACGCAACGTTAAATTTTAAAAATGTACTATATATTACATTTCAATTTGTTTTATAACGCTATAAAAATACTGTAATAAATAATTTATGAATTTAATGTGTAGGTAACTTGGATTTAGTTAGTAATAAGGCTGTCTTTCGAATGGAGTTTAATCCTTGGGTTACGCCTATAGGAGACCAACTTCAAGTTGGCATTTCACATGTTATAGACTATATACGCTCCGAGACGTACAAATAGTAAGTAGATATTTTTAAAAGTTTTAGTATAATTATAAAAATACAAACTATGAGTATATTTTTTCACAAATAAAATTTTATATTCGAACAGTTTACTAAATATATATATTAGCTGTTACTTTACGAGGCACAGTATTGTGTAATACAAATTAATAAATAGAATAGAAATTTAAGAAAAATTTTTAGAATTTTAAAAGTTTCAATTGTTTATATTCCTTTATGATAATAGTTCCTAAAAAGTATTTTCTTTTATATTATATTCATTTTTTATTAAATATTAATTATAAATATTGTCTATTAAATGTTAAATGTTTTATTAAAATTAAGTAACGGTGCTCAAAGTAAAAAAATTAGTATAAGAGTTTACAATTCCTATAAATTTTAAATAAATATATAATTTTTAGTGTTTACAACAGACATCAGTCAGCAAAAGGGCCCCCACCGCCAATAGAAGTTGATAAAAGCAAGAAACTATCGCGAGTTCTTTAGCACGCTACAATTCACCAATATTGCTATAGAAATAAATTAATAATCCAAATTTATCAATATAATCAAATTGTAATTTGATTATGATTATTTCTAAATTATTCAAATATCGTTAACTAATGTTTCTACACTGCCATACATCGAAACATTAATATTGACGATGTCATTATTGACTTTCGAAAAAAAGATTATGCATATGTACATACGTACAGTTTTATTTCTGTATTTATTCACCACAATTTTATTGAAAACACTATTATTTTATAAAAAGTAATGGAACTTTTATTGAAAAATAATATAATTTTAAAATTAAATATTGATAAATTAAATCAAACTTTTGCATAAATAAAACTTTTTTTTATTATTTATTCAGTTATGTACAATCTTTTTTTTGACATATAAGATTGATAGTGCCTTACTAGTATTTAATATACTTATTTATAATTACAATTTTTAAAATTACGACTTATTTTAATCTACGAAGTGTGAAGTTTATACATTTTGATACTTAAAATGGTGAAATGTCAATATAAAATAGTTAAGTGGCAGCTTATTATAAGTCAATTTATACGCTAATTAAAATAATTCAGTCGTTTAATATTTTGTACAAACTTAACACATAATTTAAATTCTATCCATTTCCAAATACATTGGAAGATGGATTTTATATTAAACCATTTTAATTTAAATATGTTCACATTGTTTTAAAAGTGATATTAATATATTAATATACTTAGAAAAATAGATATTTTATTTAAACTGCATCAGTTAAAATTATCTATGTACTTTCGATATATCAGTACATTACAATATTTTGATGATCTTATTTTGTTCATGTACAATCATATTTTAATTTATTATTCATTATGGCTAAAACATTTGAGCTATATACTTTTTCGGGACTAATTAAAATTAATTTACTTTTTAAGTCATAAAAAATAAATTTAGATATAAATTAATTTTATGTAACTTTGTTTTAGCTTATACAATGATATTGAAACAAAAACTAAATTAAAAATAAATATAATTCATTAAAACCTATAATACATTTAAATTTCAATTAGTCAGTTTATAAAAATAAAAATTTATCAATATAATTTTTAAGAAGTCGACACGATTAGTATTCTCAATAGGCTTGCAAATTGGAATTTTTTTTATTTTTTATAAATATATAATAGGTAATGGATTTATTAAATTAAAATCTGAATTTGTCAATGTTTTTACACTTATCAATGTAATTATTTTATGATTAATGCTACCAAACCACATAAAAAGTATATGAAAATTAATATTAAAATATATTAATATTTTAAAAAATATTTAAAAATTATTTAAAAAAAATTAAATACAAATATTATTTTTTAATTTCAACAAAATTTTGCCTATTAAAACTTTGAATAAAAAATATAATCTTAAAATCTTAAACGATTGTACTACATTAATGTCAAATCTTAATCATCAAATTCATCATCATCATCAGTATAGTCACATTCTTCAATAAGTTTAGTTAGTTCTAGATCATGTTCCATTGACTCATTTTCTGATAAATGACATTCACCTTCCATAAATTTGGCAAACCTGTAAAAGTTTTTATTATATAACGTTTATAAAATTTTATGAATATATTGTAAATTACTAAAAATACGTTTATTATTTTTCTATGTATGAAATTAATATATAATATTAAATAAAAATGAGACTCAAATAAAAGTATGTTATTTTTTAAATGAATACAACAAAATTGAGTGTATTATATGTACACTTTTTTGTAATTAAATACAAATGCAAATATGCTTTGAAAAATAAAATAACCAAGTTAATCATAAGATAAAAAGTAAAATTATATCTGACATTAAATAATCGTAAAATATACAATATAAATAGTTCAACACCAAATTCATAATTGAAAATTAAACTGTCCATCCTATAAACTGGACATTGTTTAAAAAATAAATAAATAAATAAAAAACAATAAAAGTTGCTTTAGAATGAATTAAAAATATAAAGTTCAAATATTAAAGATTGTTTTAAATTAATATAAAATATGAATATTTAATTCAAATTTTTGGTTATTCAGTTATTAAAAATTTTAATTTATATAAAAAGAGCAATTATAAATATCATTTTAAATTACGTGTTTTTAAATTTAATAAAATGATGATTTAAGAGAATTTTTAATTTTATAAAAATTTCTATAAATTCATAGTTCGTTTGCATAATTTACTTTAAAAGTATATTACAAATCTAATGTATTGCATGTAAATTGAAATAGGCTAATTTGTAAAATTTAGTATTTTGAAGTATACAAATAATAAGGATTATCCAATTTAAAAAATTCAAGAATATGGTTATACCTGATTGGATCCTTTAGTTTTAAAACTGTCCTCCATGGATTGGATTCAGGAGTATGACAGTAATGTTGCAATCCCTTCAATGCTTTATTTGTTTCTACTACTCCCTCCTTACGGTACTCATCATCAGAAAGCAGACGACGTTGATCCGGAAACATACGTTTCCTAACGTAGTTCCATTAAAATTTAAGAAATACAAGTGCAATTTTGTACAAAATATAATCACATCATAAATAAAGAAAAATACCCATTAAATGTCTAAATTATTTATTATAAAAATCAAAATGGAAAATAAAGTCTACATGACTTATAAAATAGTGAATGTTCAAAGTAGAGTAATGAAATCATAATATTCATAAATTTCATGACAGCAGGGGCATTAACTATAACTCACCAATATTTTCGTCCAGTTTGAATAATGAAAACTGGAAAATTATAAAATAAGACTAGCAGAAAACAAATAGATGTTGATGCTTCTCGAAAGAAACTGCTATGATATACCAATACTAAACCAAAAATCTAAAATAAACATAATATTTAATTAGTTTCTAACATAGTATATTTCCAAGATATACTAATTACAATTACGTTTGTTAAATAATGGCTAAAATTTTTTTTAGATGGAATGAAATAAAAATTTTAATTTTCTAAGACGTTTTATCCTTAAGTTACTATTTATAAAAATGATTATCTGTCTATATAAAATATAAATTAATAGTTTCGTGAAAAATGTAAAACCAAGTATTTATAATAAATTTCGATTTACTTGAAGCGTCCATTGTATAATATTTTTTGTTCTTGTATTAGTAACAGGTCCAAATCGATAACACATCATCAAACTAGTTAAAGCTGTTACAAAAATATAATGAATTACATATTTTTGATATTGCATTGCTATTAATTGAACATTTTCCCATAGTATTTGTGCAAGATAGAAACTCATTGTGTAGCCAGTTGCCATCATTAAGTACATAAACTTATTCTGTCATAAATTATGATTTTATTATTAAAAGAAAATGAAATGTTTAAAAAGTATAATACAGAACTTTGTAAATTAAAAATCATTTAATAAATTTCAAATATTATACTAACCTTAGGCAATACTTTTCCAAATAAATATATTATAATAACTATCGACAATGAAACTCCAATAGCAATTCCAACTGTATAATAAAACAATGGATTTCGACTCAGTTTTTGAGCAAACCAAAATAAAAATATACCTATCACCATAATTGCTAATTTCCAAGTATCTATACCTAATTAAACAAATTTCATTATATTTTTAAAAAAATTTTTAAATATACCATATAAAAGTAAAAATATTTACTGTTCTGAGTCATAGTCATTTTATAATTAAACTGATTATGTTTTTCACTAATATAAACACCAATGCAACTATCTTGAAATGGATTGATTCTAAATTCTTTACTTTTTTTGTTACCAAATAAACTAAATCTCCAATATTTTTGATTCTCTTCATGCTTTTCAATTACTTCATGAGGTGATGCACCTTCATAAAGCTCATAAGTTTCTAAATTTGTTTTTAAATTCATCTAAAGCCAGTTAAATTAATATATTTTTAAATAATAATCGTACAATCATTTAAAATCATTATACATACCATAACAATTTTCCAAATATGTATAATATATTTTGTCTTAGCATTGTGACAATAAATACATAAGCCTGACTTATCATTTTCTATCCAGTCACCTGGCTCCATAAAATGAACTAAAATTTCAAATTTAAAGTACAATATAATAAAAATTTAGTACATTATAAAACATATTATATAGCGGAATATTTATCTACAATGTCATCACTAACATTCAAAATATCATTCTAATAAAACTCATTCAATTTTATTAACATTCAAACTCTTAATATTTTCATATAATAATAGAAAATTTAATATATTTAAATTTTCATGAATATTAACAATTAATAATTTATTATTATAAAATAGTAACATTTTTTCACTTGAATGTCAACTTTATATTACTTCCACCTACGAAAATTATGAGGTTATGTAAAATAAACTTGCCGGTTTCTCTACACCATCGTGATGCTTTGATACAATCAAAGAAGATAAAAATCGTTACAAGAATCTTTAAAATAGGCATATATGTCTTCATCGTCTCTTATATCTACACTTCACGAGAACAGATTCATTTAAAATATAAATTAGTCTTTTACTTTTATCATTTATTAACGTGCAGAAATAAGTACTATAAACGAGATCTTGCTATCGTCTATTTTTTATTCTCATATATTTCGCCACTATATTACATCTATAAACACGCGGGATTTTAAAAATGTCGAATTTGAAAGACAGATGGCGCTAATATATAATGTAGCACAACCAAAGACCAACTTTATTCTTTTGGTAGGAATGAAAGCATTTGAAGTAATGAATTGTAGTAATAAATATAAATCATTAATAATCAAAATAATATATTGAAAAGTTTAATATTTTTCATAAATTAAATGTAGAAAACTTCCAGCATTGTTTATGTAAAAGTATGTGATATTGATTAATAAAATACTTTGTCAATACCTGCATCACTACCATATTCATAGCGCAATATATTTTCTTTATATTTATTTCGTCTCTTCTTTTTATGAATAAAACCGTTTAACTCCAATAATATTTATTTCTTTATATTTATTTCGTCTCTTCTTTTTATGAATAAAACCGTTTAACTTATTTATTTCTTATATATTTATTTATGTTTATTATATATATTTATTTATATTTATTATTTCTCTTTTTTTTATCAATCAAACCAATTATATATTATATGTTTGTACATTTATTATGCATTTATTTCTGTATTCATATGTATTGATATGAATATCCTTTATAAGTTTTAAAATATCTGTGGGTTTTCTTACAGCATAATCATCTCTCAATGCCATTAATTACTCTTAATACTTGTCAAATCATCTCTCAATGCCATTAATTACTCTTAATACTTGTCAAAAGTGAAATAATTGAATTGCAATCTAATGGCTTAATTCGAATTACATAATTTAGTTAGATAATTAAATTCATATTATTATTGGTTTTCGTGCCCATATAAAAAGCTATAATGCGCTTTCATCAAAATCCAATTACTGTAAAACAAATCCATGGACCATATCGCATAGAAATAATATGTTATACATATTTAGAAATAAACAAATGTTAATTAATATTCCTATTATCAGGCTTTAAAATAAAAATATTACATTCTCATCTATCATTATAAAATTATAAAAATCCCTTTAAAATCAAAGGTTTCATTTTTATATTAATATACAATTACAATAGTAAATGTGTAATATTACTATAAAGTTAAATATATTTATGATTGTAATATACCTAATATACTTTCCTATATTAATAGTTGAATATTTAAATAAATATTTATAAAAATTACTAAACTAAAATTTAAATCAAGTAGAAAAGTATTAATTCCAGGATCGGTGATAATATTTTTAACATTGTTTCATAAAAGTCTAAACAATGCGTCTTTAAATTTATTTAAACTTCGTCGATCAATACTACAAAATGAGTCCAGATTTGAAAATTTTTGTTACATCATTAAAACTTTAATAATAAGCTTATAGTAAAAAATTAATTATTGAAACTAAAGATTCGAGACTTCCTCAATTATCTGATTTCGAGACGCTACATCGTAGCTAATCAAAGTTTTTATAATCATAAACTGTTATAAAGTTTAACCATTT
>JAPYYT010005467.1:0-12091 GCA_030522565.1 Ceratosolen corneri | reverse complement strand
TACACGTTTCTTTGTTCCGTATGTTTATACCGCACTTCCATTTCACAAACACTAATGATCACGTTACTCGGCGCCAAAGTGACGGTTGTTTTATTATACCGATTTTCCGAACAATACTTCTTAAGTAGGATTAAATACAATCAAACAATGTATATTTTTATTAAATAAAGAATAAATTTTATGTAGATAAAACATTACATATTAATAAATATAACACATATTATCTATATGCTTGATAATCAACATAGTTATAAAACTATATTTTTTATATGAAGTAATTTTATAATATTTAAAAATGAAACAAATTTTAACTAATTTTTTCCTTGAAAATAGGTTTGATTACAATAGTTTACAGTTCGAGATTCTGTTGGTTTCTCGACTGTTTGTACTACTTCTTTGATTTTATAGTTGCCAAACTTCATGCTGTTATTATAATGAATCGAATTATAAATATAATAAATGGATATAAAACCGATATAAAACCCGGCTATGCTTCTAACCGTAGATGCAACGGCATGAGCCCCAACCCGACTTCACGAAGCGCAGCGACCACCATATTGTCGGAACTTTGCACTTTCTTTTTAAAGGAGCGTTGACAGTATTTGGCTAAAGCTATAATAACAGATGAAAATTAGTTTTTTTTCCAATCACTAAACTTCCCACTTTCAAAAAAATTGAATATTAGCACCACTGTTGAAAGAGTGGGGTGAAGACATTAAAACTAAACAGCACGCTCGCTGCTGGTTAGAATTCTTCCAGCTTTCAGGGTTTATCTAAAATGATCTCAAAATAAAATACAATGATTTTAAAAGAGAGTCTCAAACAGAAGCGATCGATATCATTAAAGAAGCTTCTACCGGATGCTGATAGCAGGTTGCTATGATTCAACATACTTTCCGTTGGCACCTCCTCCCTACTGAGTCACGGTCATCTCGAAGTTCAACGTATATGAGAAAACGAGCAAGGGTCTAGGGTCTGCCGTTTGTAAAAACCCCAGGATAAAGATGGGATTAACGAGTAACATTAGGTAAGCAACGACCGGTATTTCAAAATACTATAATGAGGCCACATCGGCTTTCAATTCACGCATTGAAGCGGTAAAGTTAGCTGACATTACGCATTCGGCTGGACACTCACGTAATTGATGATATACATCATATCAAAACATCAACCAAAGAATATAACTTACTTATTATTTAATCAATTGAAGGTTCACGATAATCAATTTACGTCTGAATATTGTGATAGTGCGGAATATACAAATCATGATAGAGACAAATTTATATTATATCATATATTCGATAGAGACAACATTATATTATACCATATGTTGATAGAGACAAGATTATGATTTCCATATATTTTCAATAAAGATAGTTTTACAATATTACATTCGACTTCTTTGATTTCATTTTTTTTATCCCGCTATCTCTCCCCTTCCACTATCTCCTTCACCCTCACATCACCTTAGGGAGAGTACACGCTCGGATTTGTTCATGAACACATAAATACAATTTTATTTTTTCATAATTGTAATAGCTTGTAAATAAATATTTATATTTCAAATAAAATAAACTCTGTTTCATTTTTAAGAGTGCTTGTAATATATTTGTTTTCATAAGAAATAATAATCAGAGTAGAATGTATAATAAAATAAAGTTATATTAAGAAAATATATTTCAAACTTAAGATGCTTAATTCATCAAAGAAGCAGCAACTTTTGAAATTAAAATAAAAATTTATTTTTATTTCATATTTAGTTTAGTGTGTAATTTCATATAATCTTATATGTTTACGATTAACAGATGTGTCCGCGAGCCGAAGAATATACATACATACATCAAGTACATTTTTTCATTGCTAATCGTTGGGTATTGTAAAAAGTTTCTGGAGATTCTATGGCCGAAATAAATACAAAGAAACTTCGTATTGACGCTGATAGAAAAGAATAGAAAACTAGAAAATAGAAAACTGGATTGTGCTACTCACTAGATTGAAATACATGAGGCGACTACCGACATTCATTTAGCATCCACATCGGCAGACGTGTGACTCAAGGAAGCTGCTGCTAACGATCAACTCATCAATTAACTGTTACATGAACCAGAAGCAGCTTCGGCACCAAATCTAGCAAGCAGACACAATGACTCGTAGGTAATGCCTGTTGAAGCACACAACTAACACAATAATTCCAAGCTCCGCGGTATTCACTTTACGCCTGAATATTGCAGTAAAAAGGAATATACGATTCATCACAAAGATAGCATTACAATGTCAATACATTTTATTTAAAAACAGTTTTGCAATAATAGATACAACTTTTGCAAATTCATTTTTTTCTATCTTGGTATTTCGCCCCTTCCAATATAGACCTCTCTCTCTCACTATTCTGGAAGAGCTCAGCATTGAATCATTTTCCGAACGCGTATATAAAAAGGGTTAATTTTCTTTCAAATAACAGATTTTTTATTTTATGATGCTTGGTATAATTAACTTAATATTTATTATTCTATTTAACTATCATGTAATAAATTTTAAATTATTTTAATTCATCCTTTTTTTATTTATATTGCTGTTAATAACTCATCGTTCACACAAAATATGCAATGATATAATTTTTAAGAATTCAATTATATTTTTATGTATATAAAAGAAAATTAATAATTATTCTGATAAACTCTTAATGTTCGGAAGTAACCCGATTGTGACTTTGAGGTGCTGGGGGGAGAGAGCGGTCGTGGAAAGGGCGAGAGATGGCAGAATTGAAATAAGCTTAGGCGGAAACTGTGATATTAATACTGTAAACTGTATTTATTGAAAATATACGGAAATAATGATGTTATCTCTATTTAATATATGTTGAAATATGATATTGTCTTTACTTTATTTGTCTAAATTCCGCACTAACACAAATATTTAGGTATAAATTGAAAATTTCTTCAAGGTCAAATGATGAGCATAGTAGATACAGAGACAGAAGCAGCAAAAAAAGAAATGCTCTACTCCTCCAAGGATGTGAAGTGCAAAAAAGCGTCTGCCCATATGGTAAATCTCAAATATTTAAATATGCTAGGAATAGATGATAAAGAAAAACAAACCAAACTGTTGCAATGAACTATATTTAATAAATGATTGCGTGAAATTCAATTATTCCATACAATGAAACATATGACTGGAAGTTGCAATACTACAATAAGTTAGGATAAGGGTGTAATTGTCAATAATGTGTTTAATTATATTTCTCATTCTATTTTAACTACAGCTATAGTATAAACTAGAGACAAGAATCGTAACAAGAATATGCGTGTAATAAACAGTATATCTAGAAGTGGTCAGCGACTATTTCATAGCGGCATTAATCGCTGCCTATAGGAGGTTTACATCACGCAGGCGTATCCCAGGTACTCTATATTCTGATTGTGGCACGACCTTCCTCGGTGCAGAGGCAAACTCGAAGAAAATGTTTTTCCAAAATTCTTCAGAGCATCATCAACTCAATAGGTTATGCTTTTAGCAGGCATTAAATGGCAATTCAATCCAATAGAAGTGCCGAACATAAGAGATAAATGGGAAGCGGTAGTTAAATCAGTAAAGTATCATCTAAAACCCACGATCAAAGATACGCTACTAATGATGGAGGAATTTACGACTGTTCTATCGTAAATCGAGGCAATTTAAATTCGCGTCCGATAGAACCATTAAATAATGATCTTGTGGTTATTTCGGCACGAACACCAGGTTATTAATTTATGATTCAACACCATTCATCTGACTCGCTGGTAGTTTATCCAACAGCGAGTTAAGATTTTTGGGGCATCTGTATAAAGTATTATTTCCAGTGATATCATACAATATTAAAATGGCATCATAAATGCAATAACATAAACTTTGGTAAGTAGCCGCTAGCTCGCGCAATCGCGTTGCACCCTGTAAAGTACGACCATAATAGAGTAGTTATGTTAAAAACTGCAGCCCACATCCTGACCAGACCAATTTCCAAATTCGCGGTATTACTTATCTCTAATAAATCAGTAACGGTTGGATTGTCCCCAGACTGCACTCGCAAGTTCGATGGTGGGCAGTATGATCAACATGAGTCTTGCAATACGAGCCTAAAAAAAAAAAAACCCCACCAAAAAAAAAAAAAAAAAAAAAAAAAAAAAAAAAAACGCGCCGGCGGTCCATGCGCAGCCAGCTACCATTTTATCACAACCACCTCCTAAAAGGGCGTTGACATCAGTCAAGGAGCGCCAAATACAGCTGAATTATGAGCTGTCAAGCAATCACCGAAACTTTTCTCATAAAAGTAAATGAATATAATAATAAATATAATAAATATAAAAATAATAAATATAATACCCCCTCGCGATTAGCAGGTCGACGTCTTTAAATATAGCGTCGTTGCACCGCAATCGTTTACAAATCTATGGTTGTCAAATCGCCCTGGGTCACTTGGGTCTTACCCAAAATCACTTGGGTAAATTCGAGAATTGTCTTCTGATCATCGAGTTCGGAGATTACCTAGATCGAGGGTCAAGTAATGGTTTCAATAAAGCCGTGAGTAGTTTCGAAGTACAAGCAGTTCTACATAAGTTATCATAAGTTTGCTAACCTCCAGTTGATAGTACCACCCATTCAGCACTGACGTAGGTAAAGGAAACTACTAGGGTATTGCTTGCAAATTCAGCGCATCCGTGCCGCGACAACTAACTGCTGCAGTCCACCAATAAGAGACTAGGTCAAGGAAATTATTGGGATTACTCGAGCAGTAAGGAAATAAGTAAAAAAGAGCGAGAGAGAATAAGCTTCAACTTATAATTGAATTTCACATGACAATAGCGGTTTGTTATATCCAACTTAATTTAAAATGGGCTTAGCTGTACGGTAGACTTCAATTTACAATTGATTCTCTATCAACGTATCAAGGCCGTTATCGATTACTACAATATTATTACACGACTACTACAATATTGCACGCACCACCACATACAATAATTATACCGATTCTTTAACATTAGAGTGCGTGCAGCAAGCAGGTGAAATCTCTATCAATAGGCCGTTAGATTAAAAAGTGATTATGAACCCACGAAAGCTATGTACAGGATACATAAAGAGTATACTATGAAAATTTTATTTATAACAAGTAATTTATACATATAAAATCATCATAATTATATAATGAAATATTACGAATAAAAATTGTTCACATTTTAATAAATGTTTAATTTTTAATAATAAATGTTTAATATTTGGTTAATACATTATTATTAATATATCATATTAAATTTAATCTTTTCAATCCACATATAATAATTATTGTATTTAAAATTAATTGGAATTGAATAATTTGTAATTCTTTATTGTTATAAGAATACTAATATATTGGTTATATATTATTATAAAGTTTTTCTAAATACGAAAAATAAAAGTACACATGATACTTAAACAAAATAACAAACATAAAGCAAGTAGCTTCATCGGCTACTAAAAATATATTACTTATTTAATTATTTAATGTCATTATTTAAATAATATTTTTAATAATATCGAAAAATAACACTCTATCTCAAATCAAAGAGGTATAAATGAAAAATTTCTAAATTGCATTGGTTTGTATTTGTATGTCTAGTATAATAACAGTCAAGTATAATATTAATTAATTTCGAACTCATCCTGGATATCCATGAGCGTTTTCCCTTTCGAGTCAACCACAAAAATCTCAGAAACTATTATGTTAATCGTAGAGAATAAAATAAACAGCCATAAAGTTTTAGTTATGCCCAAATTCAGCATGAGTGAATCAACATATAAGTTCAATACATAGCACAAGGACCAGCCAATTCCAGCTATAATAAAAATATTAAATATTTTTATAAAAACAATTTTTTTTTTGACTATTTAAAAATGTACGAACATTCTATTATATTCAGAGACAAAAATACTTTAGAAACTAAAAATATTAACATCTTTTTAATGAAATATAATCACTCTTATATTCAGTATTCGACTTGCAAATTATTTACTGATAAGTCTTAATGTATTTAGTATTTACCTTCGAAATATTACTCACATTTTTTGTACGTTACTAAATATATATTTATCTTCGTATGAAATGTAGTGATACCATAAATATAAATTATTATATAAATTATTATACATATAAATTATTAAAATATATGATATATATAATTATTAAAATAAATATATTAAAATTATTATAAATTAAACCATATACATTATTATACTTCCCTATAATTTTCTAAAGAATTTAGCACTACATATTAAGACTTTTTTAATTGCAATTATTACAGTTTTCAATTTTATATTTTATCGAATCATTTTCATCTAAAAAATTATTAGATATTTTAATATAGCATAAATAGATTTAAGATAGTTCAAACAAAAGTTTTTATATAATATTTTTCGGAATTTAAACGGAGTGCCCTCTCAGATGATGTGAGGGAAAGACAGATAGAAGAAGGGAAGAGATAGCAATGTTGAGAAACGGTGGAATACTATAAAATGTCTTTATTTAATATTTGTGGTAAATATAATGTTGTGTTTATCTCGAATATGAACTTCCGCGCCATCTCAGTATTCAGATATAAATTGAATATCCCGGACCTTGAAATGATTGGATAACTATACTTTCTATGTGCTTTTACTTTCTAATAATATAGTATTCAAATTGAATAAAGATACATGAGAAGTACAGGAGAGATTTTGGCCCACTTACTGTGGTAGCACTTAGTCGTAAGATGAGCGCCGAATCAACTGGGCTTCAGTGTCTTATGATTGTCTTATGTCTTAAGTATTATTCTTATGTCTCAAGCTCGCCAATTGATACTGAATCCAACTTTGTATATAGCGGCGTGTAGTTGTAAATTGAACCCCGCGAAGGATGGAGTTCAGTTGTCTTCAACTGTTGCGATCCTGCCGATGTATAGCGATAATCAATACTTTATAAACTTTTTGTTATTGTTTAGTGTTGCTTGTTCTGAAGACCTATGAGCAAATATTATTCTTTTCTCTTGCGAATCCTGACAAATTCTGCCAATCCAGCGCGTTGCGTGATTGCAGTCAAATTTCATGACTTTACCACTCTCCTTGAGGAGGAGTGATCACGACGAATTGGTGGCTATGCTTCAAAACGACATGCCGCGGTTTGCGCTTTTGTTTTTCTGCTCCTCCGCTTTGAAGCACCCATTATGACGCGGCACGTTATGAATATAACACGTGATTAGACAACTATGAAAGAGTTCCTGGAATGATCCTTCCGTTTATTTTCTAGAGTCATATTGCAAAATACGCGATGAATATTTTTGGCTATCGGAGAATATTTAAAGAGCAGTCCGCATAAACAAACATATATATAGTTTTCAAAGATTCATACGTAATAGAATATAAAAGATATATAAAAAATAGTTTTTTATGGCATTTTCAAATTGATTTTTCAAAAAAGAAATTATTTATTAAAAAAAATTTTTTTTAAACTATTCAATTTAGATTCCTTTTCTGTTTATACATAAAAATATTATATAGAAAATATTATAAGAATTAGATTTTTATTTTTTAAAGGAAAATTCACCTACCAATTATCGATACCGTTGCATATTTTATCTCAAATGGAAATGAATCTCCCAATAAAGACCACGATATAGGACCAATTCCAATATTATAAAAAGATAAGAAAACAGTAATTAACCACATTGGTACCATCCAGGAATTCATATTATTTAATTCAAATGTCATTTCCTTTCCTTTTACGTATGTACCTATTAAATTAAATACTAATTAAAAAGAAGAATATGAGTATTAAAAATATCCATTTAGATAAATGAAAAATAGTAATTAATAATGTTCATGTTTTTTTTATTGATCTTGTACACTGAGTGCATAGACTATTAAAAAAATAGTAAAACATAAATAACTTATAACTGTTATAATTGTCTGAATTAAAAATATAATACATGTTATTTAGTTCAAAGATTATAAATTATGTTAAAAATATTATAAATTTATAAATATTATAAACATTATTTACACTCTATTTATAACATATACATATATTATTTAATAAATAGTTTTGAATCCTTGAAGACAACAGTTTAACAGAATATTCATGTTCGAGCAATTTTCCCGATGATGAGCTCTCCGCAAGGTAGTGGGGGGAGAGGCCGATAGTGGAAGAGAAGAGAAGAGAATAGAAAAAAACGAAGACGCAGGGGTCGATCTTAATACTGTGAAGTTTTGTATTGAAATAAAAATACAAAATTTAGTAGAGATATACAATTCTGTTTTGTCGTGTGTAAAAATAATACATTGCACTTTATTCTTAATCTGTTTTTGAGTGTAATATTCTTGTATAATTTTATCACAAAAGCACTAATGATTTTATCCGCTTTTTTCTCCTCTTACCGAAGTAAAAGAGGTTTCCAAGGCCTATTAGTCTTACAGTTTATTTAATTACTTACTGGAAAATGCAACAGGCTCTGCAGTACCACGTGCCGTTCAATTGTGTTACACGTACTGGCAACCCTTTTTCCAATAAAATAATGTACGTATCGCTACTTGCCTTTGGTCTGTTGGTTCTGTAGGCTCTTGACCTTTCCAGATTTACTGGTCCACGATTGTCACTCATGCGGCGTAGCAAATTTATCCAGATAAAGGCGGAAAGTGCAGCTTATGGACTCCTTTGCAGTGTTCTCACGTGTTTGAACTTCGCAGGCCCAAGCGTTCGTTATGTAACGTATAGCGATTTCGTACCAGCATCGGGTGAAGCTTCAACTTTATAATGCCAAACACTGAAGTCTGAGAATCTCTTCGTTGTAAGACTAAATGTGAGATTGATTTTGAGAGATTGATCCTTGCAAGAATTTTGCCCCGCCTGCTGTCTAGTTTTGATGTCTCACATCTCTCCTTGAGTAAGGGTGGTCTCTTTAGATTTTGGTAAGAGTGGGAAGATTTGCTTATTGTTTGAAACTAATTTTTCTGTTGTCATTGGAGCTGCAGACAAAAATATCAACGCCCTTTTACAGGAGAAGGGCGAAGTGCCAGAGGTGAAGTGGTGGCAACATTTGGGACATCGGGCATTATTTTACATGATCTTAAAATAATCATAAAAGAGAGAAAAGTAATACTTGATGTAATTTCTGATTATATTCGTAGGCTCTTGGGACACATCTGGCAGTCAGAAACGTATTGAATGTATATAAAAGAATTTACAAACAAAGAGGTAGTACCGACGGTCGAGAAACTGAAGGATTCTCGAACATTCCGTCCGCCATCAGCAATGAGTTGATGATTATTCTCCTGCGCATCACATAAAGATGTTAACGAAAGAATATAGTTTTACTCACTATAATTATAATTAATCCAACTCTCGCGGTATTCAATTTACACCTCTATATTTGTGTTAGTGCGAAATTTATACAAATCAAATAAAGACAATAGCATATTTCAACGTATATTATATATATATATATAAAATATAAATACATATGCATATGTTATATATACACAAAAAACTCAGACAAAGTTTACAATAATAAATATTCCTGTTTTTAATATATTTTAACTGTTCCATTTTTATTGTTGCTAACTTATTAAATGTTATGCTACGATTAATAAGTAATAGTACCTATATAAATCATTTATAAATAAGATTTTATATAATCAATTACTTAAAATACTTTATATAAATAGTTTATTTAAAAAATAAGACTTTTTCTAGTTTTTATTGTAAATACATCTTTTATTAGTATTGCAAACATTCACTAAATGAAGCGTAAATATATTTATATAAAATATAATAAAAATTAGTTTAAATAATAAAGTATTTTGATTTTCAATGTTTTTAAATTATAATCTTTTTATAAAAAAATATTTAACAAGTTGTAAATAATTTATGTTTTGGTAATCACAAAATAAATTATGACAAAAAAATAACAATTAATACATTACAAATTTTTTAAAATACATTTAAAAAATAATGTAAAATAAAATTACAATTTTTAGAAAATAGTTTAAATTTGTAAATTATCATTAGTAAAAAAATTATACATACCCAGTAAAAGTAAAGTGCATCCCATGACTACAGAAGACATGGATAGTAACTTTCGACGACCAAGATGTTTAACAAGTATTGAAACCAATATTGAGAGTACTATTTGTAAAGAGCCAAAAATAAGGCTCAACTGACTTGACAAGGACCGGTTTAAACCAGCCAAATCGAAAAGCGTTAAGGCATTGAAGATAATAGGACTCACGCCACTAAGTTGTTGACAAGCCATAATGCAAGCAACAGTCGAAAAAATTCCCCAAAATCTCTTATTGCGCAGTACTTTTAATTTTGTCTGAAACAATATTTGTTTTAATTTGTTGTTTTGACTTAAAAGTAATATATAAATATATAACGGGAAATATCAATAAATAAATAAATATATATATATATATATATATATCCGAATATATATATGTAGATATTCGGATGTTTTCCTTGAATAACATTTAAATAATGTATTTTATTCATATTAACTCATCCAATTTTATGTTTTTTTATTAAGCTAATTGTAAATCTTAAAATTAAAATTCACATTAAGTAATAATATTTAATCATTATCAGAAATAATTAAATATAAAAAATTATTTTAAAAACTTTTCTTATTCTACGTGAAAACATCTGAAATACTATTTTTAAGACTAGTTCAAGATTATATTCCTATTTGACTTTGGTTTGACTCAGTGGTTGATTTTATTGTAATTTCGTACAGGTTAACTTGCTTAATATAATGTAACGGTAGACAATAATCATTTTAATTTATATGACTAAATTGCCTTTGAAATATTAGATATATATACAGTAGTAATTAATTTGCTTTCAAAGTATTTTATAAACAATAATTTTTTTCATTTATTATCGTTAATCGCAGTTCATATCAGTATAATGTATTTACTTCTTTTAATTAATGTATTAATTTCATTTTCATATAATATATTTGAAATTTAAATACAAATATAAATTTAAATTAAAATATTCATTTTATTCTGATATAAAAATGATATAATTTGTATTTACAAACTTATTTTTGATTTCCCAAAAATCAATGAATTATAAGTTTTACAATTATAAAATTCACAAATATTATTTGTATATTTGTAAATCTGATTGTGCTTTATACGCATATAAGTACATTAATTGGTTTATCTTTGATATCCTAAAAGCCAAGAAAACCAATCATAATGGAATCATTAATCCTATAAATTGGACAGATAAATATTCAAATTAATTAGTTATTTAAAAATGATTATAATATTAATTAAATAATAATTAATATCTAATAAATAGTCATTATTTATAAAATGGTCCAATAAAAAATATATATTTTAAATAAATAATAAATTATTTTAAATAAATGATTTATGAATGTAAAATTTAAGTATTTGAAGATATTAGTTAAACAATTTTACAATAATACTAAATATTTACTTATAATAGTCATCAAAATGTTTTCGTTTTTTTCCGATTTAAATTTATATCAACGCTTCTACAAGTATATTCAAATTTTACAAGGAATTGTGGGAATGTAAGAAATATGTAATACAATTACATATTTAATTGTTACATTATTAAAATATATAAACTAGTTATTTAACATTCAATATTTTAATCACTTTCGTTAGTTGGTTCATATATTTGTATTAACACAGGCATTTTCAACACAATTAGAAAAATTGATTTAATGAACTTAATTTTCTTACTTAATTTTATTACTATATATTTATACTTTGTCTTCTGATATAATCATATTTTCTGTTTAGTAAAACATACATGAAATTATTGCTTTCCTCTTTATATATATTTAATGTATGTCTTGAAGTTTCTATTGGAATAGAAAAAAATTAATTTATTAAAATAAAAACTATTTTAATTTTATTGTTTCGTATTTATCGCAAAAGCTGTTCTAAACTGTTATAAATAACATTATATACTATTGTTCGGGCGTAACCCCGAGTGTGAAATTTCAGATAGTGGAAGGGGTGAGATAGCAGGGAGTAAAATAAAAAAGAAAAAAATTAAGGTAATCCGGAT
>JAPYYT010005463.1:0-12547 GCA_030522565.1 Ceratosolen corneri | reverse complement strand
CACATCTGGCAATCATAAACGTATTGAATGTACGAAAAGAATTTACAAAAAAAGAGGTAGTACCGAAAGTCGAGAAACAGCATGATTCTCGAACACTCATAAATATAATTTTTAAACAAATAAATAAAGACACAAATACTAACTTATTACGCTTTATTGTTTCAAAAACTAATTAAAATATCGATTAATTATTAATCATTAAACAGAACTAATACTATTATTTATAAGTATTTATAAACTGATTATTGCAATATTTTTATATTTCTTTACTAAGTATTCAATTAATTAAAAATTACATACATTATATATTTATTGGAAATATGAGTAGTTGAATAAATACAAATTTTTATTTTATTTGTTTTAAAATTAGCAATTAGTAATAACCAATAATTATTAATAATTTCGGATTAGAAGTAAGAAAAAGAAAAATTAATTAATCCATATTATTAAAATTTGTATGAAATAATAAATAAATTCATTTGGCGAAAAAATCTACAATATCTATTACTAGTATTAAATATTACTAAATATTACTTATATTAAAAAATTTATTTTATCTTAATATACAAATAATCTTTTATAATCAATTTTTAGTAGTTTTATAAAGACGCTTTTTTTTAAATAATTTCCTATAAGGCTAAAATTATTATTCTAAAATATTCTCATTTCATTTGTTTTCATTTTTCTAAAACCTATAAAGATATTTCAATATTGTTATTAACTCGTATTTATTGTTTACTTACAGTGAGAAAAGGTCTTTTTTATTTTCATTAATAAATTAAATATAATTTTGTTTATCTTCTATTGTGTCTACGAAATTTCTTACTCACGTATATGATTCTGGCCAATTATATAAATCACTTTATTAATAGAAACTATCATTTGACAACGATGTAATTTGATTTAGCAAAAAATTCTGTCCTCAGTCGCATTATGTGCCTGCCAATTATCTTATTGTTAGATCTATAGAGTGGAAGACTAAAGAGATAATTCAATTAAATACATTTTGTCTAATTCTATGTTAGCTCGCATATACCCGCGCGTACACACTGGCCAGTGTACACATAAATATAGTAACTGTGAGATTCCGTTGACCTCTCTACCCTCGGTACTACCTCTTTATTTGTAAATTCTTTTTAAAAACATCCAATACGTTTATGTTCGGGATTTCTCCCGTGTGTGTTTTTTTTCTCTAAGATGTAATCAAGAGATACAGATAAGGAGAGGTGATCGGAATGGATGTTATTTATTGAGCAGATGTTTTGAAAAAGCAAAATGAGGTTTATTGAATAATAAATATATGAAGAAAATGCGTTATATATACAGACTTGTTGAATGCTGATTTTTGTAGAAATGAATGTAGAACTATTGGAATGTAGATGACGGTTGGTGAAAGCAGTGATGAAAATTGAGTAAACAGCGATCTGATCCAATTAGTCGGGAACTTGATTGTGTCGGATATCAAAATGATTATTTTTAAGAGAAACTAGATTAGCCGATTAATAGGTATGATCGAATTACAAATTCTACCTCCAAGTCAACATGATTAATCATGAGTAACACAACTGTTATAATATCACAGACTTATAGACTGACGTATGACAATAACACGGAGCACTCTAAATATGATCTTAATGATCGCTGTATTGAAGGTTACTAGTTTTTACATTTGTTGCGCTAAATATATATACAGTTCTATTTGAAAGATGCGAGCGTTTTAAGAAGAAGAAAGTTAAGATTAAAGGTATAGTACTAAGATGAGTATTAGCTCAAGCTCGGCCCTTTATTAATATACGAATATTCTGAGAAAGAAAAGTCGTGATTCTAAGTAATTTTCTAAGAGATTTGTTAGCTAAGTCTCGAACGTTTCTTAGAAAGACGATAGCATTCTGAGAAGGAAATGATCGTTATTACGAATACAATTATAAGAGATTTGTTAACTGAATCTCAAACACGTTTATGACTGCCATATGTATCCCAAGAGCCCACGAATATAATCAAAAAGTTTACTCGGACTGCGCCTCGAAAGATTTCAGCAATGGTCAATATGACCATCACGTATCTTGCAATACGAGCCTAATAAAAACAACGGATAAGATCTTCTAGGTATAAACAGCTTAGTTAAAATTCATTTTTTACATCAAGTTTTAATTGTTAATGTGTTGTTTATAATAACTGAAATATTATTTATTATAACTGCTACTATTATTTATTATAACTAATTTGAATATATTTTTATTTATAATATATAGTAAACTAAAAGTAATGTCAAAAATGTTTTAATTAGTTTTTTGAAAATTATTGAATGTTAAAAATTCTTTTAATAGGTCATGAATATATTTATTAATGCTTAAAGAAAAAATAAATAAAAATAAAAGAATATAGACAGAATTTTGGTATATTAATTTTGTAAATTAATAAACGGCATAAATATTTTTGTAATATACGTAATCACCATATTTGAGGTAAAATTTAAGTATTGTTTAACTTGGTCAAAAATTGATCGATTTTCTATTTAAAATAGCATGTCTTTCATAGATCTAGTAAATACAAATTGTCACGTATACCAAACCACCGATATTTTTGAAAAGACTATATTTTTTTTATACAGCTCCTTCTTTAAAAGATATAATTGAACTAAAATTATTTAAATAAAATTGTATTAATTTCAATAAATGGATAAAATAAAATTGGTCACTTCTGTACAATATATGAAACATGAAGTAAAGCTATAAATACTATTTTCTTAAAAAATAATAAAATCGTAAAACAAACTTTATTATATATAAATTAATTAATAAATAAAAGATTTCAAAATTAATTCAATTATAAAACAACTCATTCGAGATTATTTGTATTATTTGAAAAATATTCAAAGGTGTTCAAAGTGTTTTAAGAATGATTATTTAAATAATATATCATGTTTTTTTAATGAAATTAACAGATTTAATGGACTTGATTATTGTCTATATCATTCAGAAATTTAATTTCAACTCCTTAAATAGGAATTAATAATAAAAAATTGGTATATATTTCTAAATTTTCTATTTAAAATAAGGAATTGAAATTCGTTAAAAATAATCACCTATTTTTTATATAATTATTATTGTTCGAGATAAATGTGCCGCCTGCTCTTTATTTATTATGTATCGCGCGCGCCTTATTTATTATATGTAAATTCGCGCCTAATCCCATGCGCCTCATTTTTTTATCCCAAAATTTCAAGGTCGCCCTGCAATAGGATATAAGCAGGAAAAGTATTATATTTTCCTGCTTGTTTCCATTCACTAGATTTCCGTGCGCTCTTTGTTTACTGATTGTCGGTGCTGCATGTGCTCTTATCATTATTTGTTGGCCTCGCGCGCCTTATCTTAAGCCGAAAATTTCCAATATTGCTTTGCAGCAGGATATGATTAGGGCACTCATATTTTCCGGCTTGCTTATGATCGTTAAATGCGCCGCATACGACTTATTTATCGTTCAAATGTTCGAACAGCATTACGAGTATCGACCCTGAATTTATGGTGCGACTTTCAATAATAATTCTCGAGTAATGTGAACCTAAATGTAACCGCTTAGATCTCGTACTTGTTGAAACTGAGTAAAATTAACATTATATGGACTGCACGTGCCGGCCTCCTCCCATGGTTTATTGTACCATTCGTAAGGATCCTACAAGCGTGATTTACATTTGCTGTCGAATGGCGGCTTGTATCGGTCAGTACGATAATCGGAAATGCGACAAGGGTTCATTGGCCAAAAAAGGAACCACCTACTTATTGAAGTCCCTTAATCTCAATTCAAAAACAATATACATACAATGCCTAAAAATTTCCACTTGTTCGAACCTCGACAATTAATACACCCTCAAGAAGGTGGAGTGATTTAAACAAAAACAGACTTCACGAGCAGCACAAGGACACAGTTTCTTAGACAGTTTTCAGAGACTTCTTCAGAGAGCTCGTCAGAAAGTTCGTAGTGGTTGCGTCAATTCATCCCTGACTTCTCTCCTCTGCCGACTCCTGAAGCATTTTATACAATCACTTCGTAATTGAGCCAAACACTTCAACGGAAGCGACTCAATTTACTACACATTCACAAGGAGAGCGTGAATAATACACAACGCGCAGTTAAGCTACAACTCACCGTACATCACAGAAATCAGGAAAGTAATTAATTTATTTGCTAAACTCATAAGACTACAATTTCCTTTAATTTATCAAGATATGTGATCTACAAGTAGTATCAATATAATACAATAAAATTTCAAGATAACATAAATACAACTGATTAACATATTAACATATCAACATATTAACTTCAATAAAGGCGCTTATACTTACATATATATTTCTTAGACTTTTTTTTGATACCTGCTGATCCAATTTCCCTTCTACTATCTGCCTCTGTTCGGGAATTAAGCCCGAGAAAAACACTCTCCCAGGTGGAGGGAGGGAGAGGCGGATAGTGGAGAAAGAGAGATGGCAGGGTAGAATAAAACGGGCAAAACTGGCGTGGGTAATGATGTAAAATGATGTTTATTTTAACGTTTTGAAATATAATGCTGTCTTCAGACGTTGTGGTATAATTATAATTCTGTTTTAATTTAGAATTACAAATCTTGAACTATCTTGACATTCAGCCGTGAATCGAACACCGCGATAGCTTTTAGTGAATTTACAAAATGTGTTGAGTTCCGTAAGTTTAATTAAAGGTTGCTTATTTCCAAGCGGGCGCAATAGGCAGGCGTAAATTGATTCTCACGGCGCTTGGAGTGATGTTAAATGTTATAAAATGTATGTAGTCCACGCTACAGCAATATTCAGGCGTAAATTGAATCTTACCAAGCATGGACTTGTTGTGTCCCCTTACATCAACAGGGTTTACCTGCTGTTATAGTGTGAGTTCATTGGATAATTCCACTCATGCTTGTTCGCGCCCTTCCTTGTTTATCGCGAATGAGTATTGGCGATCACCTTTGGTCGCGCTCGGTTTGTAGCACAGTCCAGAGCTCGTTGCTTCCCTCTCAGTGCGTTCCTTGACCTTCTTTGAACCTTGATCCCTGTGGACTGATAGCGGAGAAGCCCTTCACTAATCACAACTTTGTATTGAGAGATCACTGCTCAAAGAATCGATAGTATGATTCTGAAGATCATGCGGAATCTGAAGTGGCGCTTCGGCGCCGCTGTACTTAAACTTTTCACCCCGCTCTTTGCGGGGGAGGACTTTTCTCGCACATCGATGAGAGTGGGAAATTTTGGATGTTGGTTGACAACTAATTATTCAGTTGTCATTGGTAGCCTTTGGCCGGCAATGTTACCGCCCCATTAGGCGGTGGAGGCATCGAAGCGGCAGTCGACCGCACGTCGGGGCGTAGGTTCGACTTGTTAACCTTGTCCCGACGTTTCGGCCAGTGACGTCACTTGATGTTTACACTATACAAAATACGTATTTATGTTGCGATAGACAACTCGTACTATATTTCACAACTACGCGTTAATTCCTGGAAGGATTTGTCCGTTATTTTATTACATGCGCCTTACAATACACATGATGGTCATACCGACCATCGACGACCTTTCGAGTACAATGCAAAGATAACTCGACAGTTTCAACTCAAAAATATATATATGGAATATTATTTCAAAATTCGTTGTTCTTTGGGGACATCTGACAATCATAAATATTAAAAACATTCAAGGTAAATGTAAAAGAAACAATATTATTTAGAGACTTTCGCTTTTCTATTCAGTTGTCGAACATTCATATATTTGTATTATTTTTACTAAATAATAATATAAAAAATTAGAATAACGTTTTTATTCAACAAACTGTAATTTTCTTATGATAATGATATTAATTGTGACAAGACGTAAAAATATTAAATACAACGTATAAATACATCATACAATAAAAAAGGTTAACCAATTACAAATACCGAGCACATTATAACTTTCTTATTAATGAGTTAATAATATTTATAACAATACAATCGTTAGTTATAAATTCAGCTTTTGAATATGCTTTCCCATTAGTAAGTTGTATATCTGATTTCATAATATGACACTCGCAGTTTTTTTAGATTCACAATGCACTTTACCTAAAAATAAATTCGAACGAAAATTGGTAATTCTATTGCGGGGAGTCTTAGAATATAAATAAGTATGAACCATATGTTCATCTAATGATGGTAAAATAGTGTACAATGAACTAAAAAACAACAAAGATGTCGCAATTGTTGCACATATATCGCTTGTTTTACAGGTTGGTACAAATTCAATTCGCACATCTTTAATATCCGTAATCATTGAAGTCGAAGGAACACTTTCACTTTCTATATAAGAATAATCTAATTATGTTTATGTGTAAAAATATATTATTGTATATATATTCTATATCCAGAATATACAGATAATAGGTTCTGTTTGAAAAGAAAACCCATATTTTTTTATTCATTATTATTTATCTGTAAATCGCTCTTTTTAGTAAATAATGTTTCTTTATTTTTTAATGAAATATGTGTCGGTTACTACAAAACTGAAAAAAATACAATTTAATACGAAAGAATATTATAATAATGGTAATCGATAAACTTGATAGACAATCTTTATTAATCTTGATATTTAACATTAATTATTCATATATTCAATTATAATACGTCTATTATAGCTTAATTCAAACAAGTATTTTAATAAATTTTTCGTTTAAATTGTTTATACAATAAAAAGTATAATGCCATAATTTATATATTGTAGATTCCTTATATTTATAGAAATAAAACTAAAGTAATTATATGTATAAATAAATCAATTAATCATATTATTCGACATAACTAAAGTATTTTCAAAAGTAAAGCATGTATTTTAGCATTACTAGAGCATCTAGAAATATTTTGCTACAACCGGTTATGATTATTTATTTATATATATTGTTCGGGCAACTTTCCCAATACTGAGCTCTCCCCAAGATGAAGGGGAGAGAGGCCGATAGTGGTAGAGGAGAGATGGCAGGGTAGAAAAAAGCACAGACGCGGGGGGTCGAATTTAATACTGTGAACTGATATTTATTGAAAATCAAATAGAAAGTTTCTTTGCACAAGTTTGATTTTACATATGAAATTAAGCTGTCTTGATCTTTATTATTAATTGGTTTTAGTTTTTTATCTTTGACGTTTTTGATATAATTTATAACAAGTACTAATTATTCTGTTTCTGTTGTATTTGCCGTTGTCTCTTACTATCAACTTCTTAGAACCATGTGAGAAAAATTTTTTTTTGTCTTAATAATTAACTATATTTGGATTTTTTACAGTTGTTTGCCTTATTAGAATGTGTCGGTCAAATCGATGAAATATTATACCTAATTTTAATATTAATAATAAAAGAGATAGAAAATTTTTATAAGTATTTAGGCTATATGTAATTCTATTTGAAAGATACAAAAATATTAATTAAACTCATACATTATTGACATTTAAGGTATATTTGACGAATATTTTTCTCTATTTCTAAAGTCAAACCATGTGTACTCGAAACTAGTTCAATGAACAGATGTGCATTAATTAATGACATGCAATTACTAAATTACGTTGTAATGAATAATTTATCCATATAAATTCTTAAGAACGGATCTTTTAATCAAGTATTTGTCTTCATAATAATATCTTGATTATTAATATTCAAAATCAGCGTTGTCGACTATTCACCAACATACATTTTTTTATGAAAATTGCCCTATCGATAATTGAAGTAGTACCTACACTTAAATTTGCCTATTATCCCAAAAATCAAGGATGTCCAGAATACAATTTCCAAGTATTAATTTACGAAGTGTATATAGCATTAACAATTACTCAATAATTTATATTTTTTGTATTATAATTATATAGTGTTCGGGATTCCGACAGAATCCCGACTCGTCACTATATAATACTATTTTTCTTTTGTATGTTATTTCTGCTAAAATATTATCCGTTTATTATATTATGTATATTATTTGTGATTATTATGTTTGAATATCTCATATTTCATGATTGCCCTGTTTTACGCCAATGTAACTCCTGCAATATACATTTATTCTTTGCGTCTGAATTTGTAACGATACGCTCCCCCCTTTAGTACCTCCCCGGTGCCATTGTGTGTCTTTAGTGCACGCCACTTATATTTTGCGATCACAGCTTCACCAACCAAGCGCAGCAAGCAAATGAGCTGCAGCGCTCACGTCTTGGTGCAGGGCGCATGCATATCGCAGCGCAGCCCCTTCTCCACCGTCTTGGCCTTGCCCCCTACCCCTTTCTAAAGGAGGTGACATTCTATGCTCATCAATCTCACTAGAGTAGGAAAATTAATTGACCCCCCATCTCCCGATAATTGTACACCCTCGGCGGCGTAGCTTGCCCTGCGGCTATAAAATAAGACCGCAAGCACCCCGAGGGCAGAATTCTCTCAAGGTCTCCAGTGCAGTACCGTGGTCTTACATCAAGAGTCTTCTCCAGCCCAGCAGTTGGCCTCTGTACACAAGACGTTTCTCCCCGATGCTGAGCTCGCTACGCTAAGAATCCCACGACTGAACCATTCCCATCCTGGACAGAGCGCCCAAGAAGGAGCGCAGCTGGAACAGCGCATCAAGAGGCAAGTAGCAGCCGTTACGTCTCCCCTCGTCTGGCTCAATGCAGAAGGTTCACCTTTTGGAGTGATGAACCCTCGTCTCACTCAACGCAGAAGGTTCACCTTTACTAGTAACGAAGATACGTAACCTCCTTTGGCAACGTGTTGCCGATTGAGATCTCCTCAGTCAGTAAGCCGAACATTCTGTAAGACCACGCCGCCATTCGTCTAATCGTAATTCAAACGTACTACGGGACACGTCGCCGTCATTTTCAGACATCGATTATATTGTTAAATTATATGACAATTCCGCGGCATTAAATTCACGCGTGACCAGTGCGGTAGTACGGAAAATCGATCGCATAAAAGTACAAAGACAGAAAGTAGATTCCATTTATAAAACCATCCACGCTTCGCGTTTCGTGTAAGTGTGGCATACAACAATTCTTATAACGACAATAATGTAATTGACTTTTAAACAAGTGCGACTTCTTCAAGTTATTTTGTGTTCAATAAAACTAAGTGTTAACCGGCATTAAAACCGCCTATTTTGTCTACGATTCTTTTACCCTGCTATCTCGAACCTTCCACTATCTGCTTCTCCCTCACACATCCGTGGGGAGAATTTACACTCGGGTTCGCAACGAACAGTTAGTTCTTCGAGCAGGACTTCCGAACATATAGATAATGCTAAAATAATTTAAAGTCTTGTTGATCTTCCACCTCATTATTTTTTTTTTTTAATTTTCCGAATGTCGTTTTGTATAAATTTTGTTCGATTTTATATAGTTATTTGATCTTCTAGATTCTATCTTTCATGCACTGATATTTTTCCAATACAAACGAATCTTATAATGCACTCTTTTTTAATACGTACAGTGCACTACTCAGTATAAAACATTTAACTTGTTAAGAAAAATATAAGCATATAAAACAAAGTGTTTATATAAGAAAAATATAAGCATATAAAACAAAGTGTTAACATACTAAGTCGTTTGAATGTATTAATATGTATTTTTAGAGAATAATCGATTGAAATTTATAAAAAGTTCATCGAATCTATTTTATTTCGAAAAAATAATTTAATTATTTATTAATATTATTAGATTAACCTAATCAAAAATTTATATTTTAAAATAAACTTTAAAAAGAATTCATAAATTCTTTAATCATAACGAGACTTCTTACTTTTTAATCTCAATAAGAAGATAAAAATTATCGTGATTATATAAATCGAAAAACTGTGTATTGTTTATTTTCTAGAATCTGATACATTAATATATTTATTCGTATTGATGCTTTTCATAATGTAGTGATATATCGAGTTTGAAACAAACAAATATTTGTATATTTGAAAAATATAATTTTTTGTATTTTAATATTTTAAAGTAGATATAATGAGGTTAGTTATTTATCTGATATGAGTTCTATTTTATTTTTTATTTTTAATAAAAAAAATAGATAGACTAAAGAAGATATAGAAAGCTTTTTAAATATTTTTCATTTATGAAATGTAAAAAATGTATTTAAATTTTAAAAAATTAAAATAACTTAATTAAATTTTTTATTAAGTTTTTTGTCTCTTGGTTAATAATATATATTATTTATAAAATAAGCTGCTTATTACTTAATAGAATAAAATTGGCTATGAAATAATAGATATTGTTTCAATCTCTGTCCATTGTTTTGAATGAATTCTAAGAATGTAAAAGTAAATTTATGAGCTTTTAAATTGAATATTAATTAAAATAACAATATTTAATAATAGAGATAAAAAGAAAATAAACGTCTGATAATTATAGCTATTTATAAAAAGTTAAATATATCTGACATAAATGATTTTTTGACTATACTGAAAAGCTTTATAAATTGATGTATAATTCACAAACAACAAGTATATTCATGAACTTTAAAAAACTATGCGTTACCGTGATTTTCAAGCATTATAATCTTTATAACTTATTGGCTTAATTATGTTTTTATTCAAATAATTAAAAAATATGTTTCATATTGTAATAAAAATCGTCACTTGAAATTGTTCATTTTTCAAAAGCATTATAGATTGGAAATAACTATGAAAATATACATTCCCCCCCCTCATATTATTGGTATGTATCTTTAAATTTTATAACATTTTGTTCTTTGTGCTTCTAGATACTGCAGAGAGATATCGAAGCTCATGGACGCATTGTGAACTCAGTGGTAAAACTAGGCGAACGAGTCGCAAGACGTAACCAGTGCTCAAAGGGGCAAGTGCCAGATAAAAACCATCATCAACGGCAGCAGGCGCTTCGAATAGCAAGCTCCCTCGAGCGTCGCTGGCATCTCCTTTTCCTGCGTGCCTTAGAATGGCAATGTCACATCGAGGCACTTGCAGCGCGAATCCATACTAAGGTGAACTCTCTTTAAATAATACCGATTTTAATTAGGAATTATTTTTCAAGTTTAACTTTCAAAAATTCTCTTCAAGCATTTATTATTGCTCCACTCATGAGAATTTTATAGTTTCAATATTTTTATACAAGTTTATTAATACATAATGAAATTAGGTAATCTAAAGGCTTGTAAAATAAGGGTATTCGTTAGTGACTTTACGCCTACAATTGTAATAAAAAATGTACAGTATGAGCTAATTATACAATAAGCTTCAAATTGTTGATTTGATTTTCTTTTTTTCGAAGGAAAGCATAACTAGGAAATCACGTACCCAAAGTGAGAATAGCTATAGATATTATAATTAACTGGAACAATTATCGATGAACAAATTATATGATACTGTTATGTAAAGCCGATTATACGATCATCATATTTAATATTGATATATAAATAAAATATCAAATGAATTTATATTATTATACAGCACTTATTAAATTATTTATACATAATCTATGTATAAGTTTTTAAAAAAATTTTTGCAAATTATATTTTAAATATAAAGTAATTATATTTAAATTTAAATTAATTATATTTAAATTCTATATATCTACAATTTGTATAAATTAAATATATACTATATTATTATTACGTGATATTTTAAAACCATCTTAAAAAGTTTGTAAGAAGATTAAACTTGAGAAACAAGTTTATGCATTTACTTTCACATAAAGGTTATTGTTCGGGCGCTAACCCGAGTGTGAATTCTCCCCAGTGGTGGTGCGAGAGAGAAGCAGATACTGGAAGGGTTGAGATAGCAGAGTTAAAAAATCGTAGGCGAAATGGGCATTTGTAATGCCAATCCAAAATTGTTTTTATAGATCTAATAACAGTAAGAGTAAACGACTTTAAGTCTTTTTACGATTAATCATAACCTTGTCTATATAACAGTGTCAAGAGCCGCACCTTCACAAGACGCGAAGCGAGTATTGCTTATGCAGTGTTTTATTGCCGCGCTTACACGTTACGCGTGGTTTTATGTTACAATATAGTCCCGCACTGTGGCACTTGCTCGCGAGTGGATTTATTATATTTACTGGTGCGTGAGTTCAATTGTTTATATGTTGTCCGAAATAGAATACCGGCGCTGGTGTAGCAATAATGATGAATTACGCGTAGACGATGCGCCGCGTGGTCTTATATGGAGTTTTGGCCACCGGACTCCGTGCTACATGCATTCGCGCGTCGATGAGCCGTCGCGTGATTATTAAGTTTATGGATGTTCGGGCAACTTCGCGATGATGAGCTCTCCCCAAAATGAAGGGGGGAGAGGCCGATAGTGGTATAGGAGAGTTAGCAGGGTAGAAAGAAACGCAGACGCGGGGTGTCGAATTTAATGCTGTGAACTGATATTTATTAAAAATCAAATTGAAAGTTTCTTTACACAATTTTGGTTTTACATATGAAACTACACTGTCTTGATCTTTACTATTATTAATTGGTTTTAGTTTTAATGTTTAACGTTCTTGATATAATTTATATCAAAAGTACTAATTATTCTGTTTTGT
>JAPYYT010005454.1:0-11462 GCA_030522565.1 Ceratosolen corneri | reverse complement strand
TTCAAATATATTTAAACTTTAGTTTTACAATTACTCGAACTTGTACTTACCCAACAACATTCAACACTTGAAGAAATTAAATTAACATTTACAAATTTATTAAGAAAGGAAGGTTATTATCAGTATGCAAAGCTCTTGAATGCACAAGGTTCTGATTCCAATAACGAAGATTTAGAAGCAAGAAGAAAAGATCACATATCTCATTATGTATTAAGATTAGCTTATTCTTTAGAAGAGGATTTACAGAATTACATGCTTGTTCATGAAACAGAATTTTTTAAATTAAGATTTGCTTCGATGAACAAAGAAGATCTTAGTAAATTTTTATCTTCAAGTGGAGTTCATTATTCTCAAGTAAATAAAATGAAAAAATTAAAGTTTGCATACTAATGTATATAATTGATATGAAGTTATCTTCTTTTAACGTTGTCTATTTTTAGTCAATACAATGAATATATGGAAAATAAATTTACGTCTGCAATTTATAATGATTTGATATACCAAACAATATTCAATTAATGTATCGTTATTACTTGAGTATATTTATGTTTCAATATGAAATTGCTAAGAATTATATTAAAATATGTAATGTAGAATACATTTACGGAATTTTTGAATATTGTATATAATATACATTTTTATAAAAAATGATTTTCTGATATTGATATATTGAATCGTTTTTATCACCAAATAATTATTGTTATATTTAAGGTATCACAAGAGTTTAAGGAAAAAAATAGAGAAAATTTACGTTCATCATGTGTATTCACTGGTGATTTTGAAAATATGGACTTTTATGAGCTACCATTTGATGAAGTTGTTGAGTTAATAAATGATAGGAAAGTTTATGTACATCGTGGAGTTGCATATGTTCCTCAAAGTGAGTTTATTAGTGTATTTGTTACACACTTTCGAAGTAATTTAGCTGTAGAACTAAATGTGAGTTTCTATGAAATATTTATAGATTTTTAATTCTTTTATAACAATAATATGAATATTAATTTTAGAGGGCTAAAAAATTTGTGGTTACAAATCTTAGTGATGATAGATTACAGCTTTTTATAAAAAATCTTCCAGATTGTTTTTCAGGAATGTCAAAAGTAGTTTGGTCATCAGAAAACACACCAATTTCCAAGCTAAATGATGTAAGAAATTTTTTAATAAAATAAATAAAATAATATAAAATATTGATAATAATTTTTGTTAAGTTATCGAAAACATCATATCCACTTTGTATGAGAATAATGCATGAACATTTGAAAACAAATCACCATCTAAGAAACACAGGACGTTTGCAATATGGATTATTTTTAAAAGGTATAGGAGTTACTTTAGATGACTCTATTGAGTTTTGGAAGAGTGAAATGACAAAAAAAGAAGATATAAATGAAGATAAATTTAATAAACAGTATCGGTATCAAATACAGTATAATTATGGTAAAGTGGGAAGACGTGTTAATTATAGACCTCCTGGTTGCACCAAATTGGTAGTTGATCCTGTTGGTCCAGGGGAAATTCATGGATGTCCATTTAAACATATGGACATAGATGAACTTACAAAAAAACTAGTAGAATATAAAATATCTTCTTCAGGTAGTAATAACATATTAAATGGAATAATATTCTTAATTTTTTACAATTTTAAATGAAAATAAATGCATTCTTATAAAAGATTTTAAAAAATGTCAAACAATGTTTTCAAAATTTTAATATTTAAATAAAAATTTATATTAATTTATATTATATTTATATTAAGTTTCTTTTATTGATAGAAAAATTTGTCTTTTTTCAAAAAAGGAAAGAATTTTTTGATTAAAATTTTGCAATAAAAAATTTGAAATTCATATAAAAGTAGGTTAGCTTGATCATTTCCTTGATTAGTAATCGTTAACTTAAATAATTATAAATGAAAATTAGAAGTTTTTCATAACATTGGTCTCTAGTTCTTTCTATTTATATAATTTAGTTTAAATGATTTTTATTTTATTTATAACTATTGTACTGGTTAAACAACCTTTTGATTTTATCAAGCTTTATTTAATTAACTATTGATAGATAATTTATATTATATCATTAATTTTATATTCTTTTAGATATTCATGAAATTAGTAAGTATGCCACTGAAGGTCGTTATAATTTAGCTTGCACAACGTACTTTGAGAGTACACATAAGAAATACCCCGAAAAAATATTTTTTCATCCAAATCAGTATTTTGAACAAAGTCGACTAATATTAACTAAAAATGAGGTAAAAGGTTAGTAAATACATGCTATTTTTTAAATTTGAATTATAATTAATATGAACTTATATATATTTATTATGTATAAGAATTTTAAATTTTATGTAATAATCATTATTGCATTATTATTATTTTCAACTACTAACTATTCTAAAATAGTACTAATAAACAATGATTTTGTATTCTCATAAAATTAAATGTTCCAGTATTCCATATTCAATGTTTTATTTATTTTTTCTATTAATTTTTATACTCACGTCAATATTTTTTCTTTTTTATTTGTTTTATTAAATATAAACAAATATGCAGTATGCTTGATATATTAATTAAAATCACTTATTGTATAATGTTTAATGTATATATATATATATATATATATATATATATATATATATATACCATTCATTAACTTATAACTATGATTTTATACAATCTTATAAGTGTTAAATATTAATTTTTTTTTAGAAGAAAATACTATGCAAGATAGGTATGTAGAATTATCTCCAGAGAAAATTTCACAATCAACTAAAAAGAAAGTTGAAAAAAACATAGATACATTAAATTCGACTACACCATCTAGAACAATTGAAAGAAAAGGGAAAACGATAGATAGAAAGATGGAAAAGATGGATTCTTTGAATATTGCAGCATTATTAAATGATGATAGTGATTGAGTGTATAGTTTATTAATGTTTTCTTTTTCTGTTTGATAATTTTGTAATTTATACTCATTTTCTTCATTTTGAATTATAATACTTATTTATATGTTTTATTAATAAATAATTTATAAAAGTACATTTTAAAAATATATGAAGTTTATAAGGATTTTCCCGCATATATTAAACGTAACTGCTGACTTTAGATAAATGTTGATATTTTGGAATAAAATTTTCACTAACATCTTGGATTATATTTTTTACCATCTTCTCAAGATTAAATTCATGTGTCCAGTTCCAATCTTTTCGTGCTTCACTGTCATCAAATACTTGTGGCCATGTATTTGCTAAGCATAAAAGAAATTCAATGTTGAAATGTGTTAGTAACTACAATTTCTATATATTAAATTATAATTTAGCGAGTTAATAATGTTTGAATAATTAATAAGTCTACGTGAATATTAAGAATCATTTGTTTTTTTATCTGAAAAACGATTTGACGAGTTTTAATCAAATTCAGCTTCAGAATGCCTATTTTATGCATTATTTCGAATAATCATTTTCAAGTTTTTTGCGTATTTTCGTTCGGTTTTAGCTACCTATGTTTTGACGACTGTCTGATTTATAAGAAACATGCAGATCGGGTATATGCTTTTTTATTTCATTAAAGAGCTCCTCGGGGGTGAAACTCATAGCGGTAACATTGTAAACACGCCGCCGAAGTCGCTCATTTGGAGCATTGAGAAACTGGAAAAGAGCCGCAAGACAATCATCAATGTACATCATCGGTAGTTTCGTATGCGGTTCCAAGTAGCACTCGTACCGCTTGTGCAGCAAGCCTTCATGAAATACAGCGACTGCATAATCTGATTGAAAAAAATCCATTAGTTTATTGATTATTGAAGGGAATAAGTATTGTGTTCTATAAATAATTATACTAATTTCGATAAACAGAAATTTAGTAATTGAACAATGATCCAGATCCTTATTTTTCATAATTCATAATCAATGTGCTATTGTTTGAAAAAATATATAAGATAAAGTAGTGTAACTAGTTAAATCAATGTTTGTAAATACATTTTTATTTTTTAATTATTTAAATTTTAATCAATTAATTAATTAATTACTTGAATATCAGTTTATTTTACCTACGTATGAAAGTATTGAATGAAAAATTATACTTATATAATTTTTTTATTTTTAAAAATTAATTTAATAAAATTTTGAAAATCAGCTTATGATCTTTTTATAATATATACACAAATACAAAGTTGAGTATATTAATTATGAGTGTCAATTAAAATATTTTCTTTCATTAATTTTTCTACTTAATAAAATACGTAGTTATTAAATATTATTTCTTATGATATCTTAATAAAACACATAATTTGTGTTTTACTTTTGATCAGGCAGAATTTATCATTAAGAAAATAGTAAAAATGTCAAGGTTTTATAAACTTCCTAACTATTAATGTTTCAATTTGCAATTGAAAATTTCTTATTACGATCAAAAATATTTCAATAATATTACATTCGAGGACTGATTAACTTCTATTAAAGTATGCTAACGCACATAAATCTCATTTTTTCTAAAAATACAAAGCGCATTTACGGATGGGGAAGTAAATAACACACAGTCTGCAACTCTTCGACTCGGCGCTTTGACGATTCTCCATTTATGTTCTCCTTCATGGGTTGCGTTATTACATAATTGCTTTTGGCTGCATTTTGACATAGTATAATGCGCTCTACTTACTACGTAAACGTACCTTAGATTTCAAGTCAACAGTAATTTTTCTTTGATTCACGATACTGACTCATAGGTTTATTTACATCATATTTCATTTTTGCTTTACGTAATCCCCTAACATTCCATATATTTTGTGGAAACGTAAATGCAGTTGATTTGTACAAGCATTCTTTTTATTAAAGGTATTTAATGGAGACTTAACAAAAATGGCTTGAATATATTTCTTATTTCGTTACAGATATTTTGTTTTATTAAATAAATTATTTTAAAACATTTTCATGTCTTTAGAGTTTATAAATGCATTATGCGTTTAATATAATATTAAAAAATTGTAGTCTAATAAGCAGAACTAATTCAATAGATCAAAACAACGTCATTTATTTAAAATTGTAAAAATATTCAAAAACATTTAAAGTAACCTAATTTATTTCAAATATTATTTGAAAATTATTGTACAATTATATACATAACGCTCAAATTTGTCGAATGATGTTATAATTATAATTATTGTAGATTGAATAGACTCAAGCATTGGATTAATTTATATTTTTATAAAATTTTTCACATCTCTCGTCATTTATATGAATAAAGCCAAAATTTATGTTATTAAATTAGAAAGCAACATATTTTTTAAAAATGTACTATTAATAACTATTATTTTACTATTAATCAATAATCTTCTAATTTTTCTTTGAATCATTATTGATATAATAATGTAATTATATAATGTCAATGTAATTGAAACATTAATAATTAGTAATATTTATATACAAAAAGTAAATTTTCGTAATTAGTTTACCAACGATTGTTATCGTTTATATTAAATTGTTTTACTAATGCAAGTTAAATTCTTTTACAATAATGATTAATAAGAATATCTTATAAGTATCTATTTCATTACAGTTTCTAATTAATTATTTTATTCAATACAATTTTTTAAAAAAATTACATAACTATAACAATACTTTATTTATGTCCCTGCTATAAAAGTTGTTTTAAATAAATTAAAATTAATATCAAATTCGTGTTGTTTCAGCAACTGATAGAAAAACTCACTTTTTATTACAAATTCTTATCTTTATCTAAATAATTCAAATCAAATTATTTACTTAAAAGAGCACTAATACAATTAGAATAATCTCAATTTTGTTAATCCCGATATTACAATATAAAAATCATATAATGTCACTTTTCGAGTTGAACGTTATTTTCTATTTTTATTTTTTGCTCTTTACCTGTTATTCCACCACCTGGTGGATCGCTGCTGATAACCCCAGGGAAACGGAGACATCGAAAATCGAGTCCGAACTTATGATGGTAGTATTCACCAAGGAGTTCAGCGTGGACTTTGCTAACCCCATAAATAGTGCGTGGACGTTGGATCGTAATGTTCGGTGTTGGATTTCGCGGAGAATCTGGACCAAATGCACCGATTGTTGATGGCACGAAAATACGCAGATTGTATTGCCTTGCCAATTCTATGACGTTATGTATACCTAGGTATCAAGATGAGATAAATAATCGCATCTTCGATTAAAGGATTTTTTTAGTTTATTGAAAGATTAACCTTATCTTTCGGTGAAGAATTTTGGATTTGTAGAAAATAAAATTTTTACTTGTAAATTATGTAATTATCGTATTTACTTATTTTAATTATCATAGTTTATCTAGTCTTATGTACTTATCTTATTTAGTCTGTATTAAATTATACAATTATTTAAAAATAACTAATTTAAACACATGTCACTTTCAGTTTGAATTATGTTATTACAAAAATACAAAATCATTTTTAATTTAAAAAATGTAATATTATTATTTACTCTAATTAAAGATGATACTATTCGTATTACAAACTTATGAATAATTAAGCTATAAAAACATATATATGTAGATACTTATGTACGTACATATAAGAATATTACGCGATAAATATTTATAACTATGCATTTACAATTTTAATAGAAAAAATCGAGTACTAATTAATAACAAGATTGAAATTCATACATATTCCACTTGTACAAGCAGTAGTCAGAAAAACTAAAAGGCGTAAAACAGTTATTAAAAAATATCAAAATATCATCCTCATCATATTAATCATCAATTTTAATGTTTATAAGACAAAGTATTTAATGGACAATTATCAAATGAAAATATAAACATGGATTATATAAAATAAATAAAGATCATTATAATAATAAGTTGTAAAAAAATGCAGAAATGAAAATTAAAGCTAAAAACTATTAAAAATAATGTACGTATTTAAATATATATATATATATATATGAGAACAAATTATAACTTTATAAATAATAAATATTTTTTAAACTACGTAATTTTCATTCTAAATGACTTCAATTATTTTCTTTTTGTGAAATTATTTTATTAATTGTAAGCAATATATGACGTTTATGAGGATAAGTTAAAAAATTTCAAATAAAAGATATGAAAATATCTACTTAGGTAACTTGAGAAAATAAAAATATTTAAAAATTCTCGTGATAAAAAAACTCATGTTTGCATTTGATCTTTAAGAATATATTTATATAATTTTGTAAAATAAAATATTCGTAACTAAACTATTATTACTTTTCTATTTTAAATGTTTTATAATAGTTTAAATAATTCAATTTTATTTAATGTATTATATTTTTCTATACTCTGTAATTATTTTATACATTATAGAGCATAATTTAATATCTTGGGTATTATGTTTAAAATAGCTTGTTTGTATAAAATTCTCTCTGACAGTCAGAAAATTAAATTTTTCCGTAATGCTTTTTTACTACTAATTTTATACAAAATTGAAATTAAAGACTTCAAAGCAAATTATTTTATTGCGGAAGTATTTAAATTTTATCGGCTAAACAATTGTTCAAAACTGACATAGTTTTGATACTTAAAAATAAAAATTGTATTTAACAAAACACTCAATCTATTATAATTAATTTAAGGAAGTAAAAACAAAAATTGATTTTTTAATAATTGACGATGAAATAGTAAGAGCAAAACAAAATACAAGATAATATATTTGAAACTATATATTTGATTGAAATTTCCGAACAATAAATTAACAGGGAAAATCAAGGAAGTTTAATACAATTCGCTAATCAATTGATCGCACGATGAATTGCATATCTATAGAAAATTCAACATATATAGCTGAAATTGATTTATCTAAACTAATTATATCTTAATTTGTCTTTAATTAAAAGAATTTTGAAATTAAAATACGTTAAGAAATTCATTTATTTAGAATAATGCATAAATTGGAGATATAGCATTGAATATTGATTCAATTTTCATATATATATATATATGCATTTACTATACTTTTCTGTACATTAGCAACGATAATCAAAATCTATGAACATAAACATCCTTAAACATCTCTTATAGTTTTATTAATCACTTAAACTCGAACTTTCCAAATTTTTAAATAATAATTTTATTAAGAAATATTTTATGATTTCTTACCTTCTATATTGACTCTGACAGCGAGAGGTACATTTTGTTCACCAACAGCGCTAAGCAACGCACTAAAGTGTATCAACCAGTCTATTCTATAGTTGACAATAATTTTTTGTAGCCCCTTAAAATCAAGAATATCAGCAAAAATGAAAGGTCCATTCATCAAGCCATTATTCATGGGTTTTACGATATCAGACAAAATAACGTTCTCTTCGCCATAATTTTTACGTAATAACTTAGCACATTCTGTGCCCAATTGGCCGAGGCCACCTTTAAAGAGTATTTTGATTATTAATGCGTTCAGGAAATACGACCGATTATTTGATACTAATTTTAATTACATTTTTAAGACGTGAAAATAAGAATTATGAATTTTCATAAAGTATTTTCTTTATAATTAAGTGAAAAGAAAAATTGAATTTTTTAAATATTATATAACGATAGTTATTTATTAATTTTTTTTTATATAGTTTATGTAATAGAAAACTTTTCTATAAATATTATAAATTAATTCGTTAATTTATATTTATGATAATAATAATTTTATAACAGAATTAAAAAAAAGAATGGTTAAGAAAAAGTTAAAAAAAAACGGTTAATTAAGAAAAAGATAAGTTTAAAAAAAGAACATTTTTATTACCAGTAATGAGAATTCTTGGATGTTTTAAACCTTTATTACAAAATCTGTTCTGTATCTTTTTGATATCAACGATCTCAGAACTAAAGTCTCTATAAATATTTGGAGATAAATTACAATTTACTATTTTTAACAACCTTCGTCCCAACATTGTTTTCTTCTAATTTATAAATAAGTATGTATGGGTTTTGTTTTCCGTAAATATTGTACTAGCAATTCCTGATTTCTGAAATCAAAGAACAGACAAATATTGATGTCTTGATCTCTTTTCAAATGCAGCAAATTTATAGATATTATTAGTTTATAATTACTCTATTATATATTTATATTATATAATTATTAATTATTATATTATATTAATTATTAATAATTAACTCTATTAGCTTTCACTTCACCATTAATTCTATTTATCGAAAACTTATTTGCTCCTCGAATTACATTACGCCTTTTTATAATTAACTTTTTATAAATGTCTGTTTACTATGAAGTATATATTATACTATTATACGTATTATTATAATATAATAATTTTATGTAATATTTATACTGTTCGTATATATTATAAAAAATATTAAACATTATGCATTATAAAAAAAATTAAAAATATATCGATAATATTACCAGGTAAATAAATACATTATCTTCCATACAATATGAAATTTTATTTATTTATATATGTCAATAAGTATCTCATTTTTTTCAAAGATAGACATTTATGCATTATTATATATATGAAGGTTTTACTATTTTTGAACAATGTATTTTTAAAATAATATGTTGAATTAGAATTAAAATTGAATCAAAATTTTGAATAGATTTTTCAATAAAAATAAATTTAGTTGTTTTATTCAAAATTTTATTGAAAAATGTATAAACATAAATCATCCACTCAGAAATATGTAAAAGAAATTCAAAAAAATTTTTTGAAATTTTGTGAAATGTCTTGATAAACTACTTTTATTGTTATCTTTATATTAATTTTTCCTATTTTAATTATTCACATATATTTTTATAAAAAATACACACATTTTTCTTATTATTATATTATTATTATAAAAATTACTTCTTCGAAAGATACGCGTAAAACTGAGTAAGAAGAAGATATATAAGTCATACTCCGATAAACACTCAGATCATACTGATCGACTCATTACTTTGCAAGATTGCGACGTAATCTCAACGCGATACACAACCATCGTCAACATATGCAATTATGTCAGATTATACATTGCTGTGAAAAAAAACATTTGGAAAACCAGTTAGAAATCTAACTCCCAACGTGGATTTAACACATAGAGAGATCAATGAGTGAAAAAGCTCGTTAGTCTCTGTCCTCTCATTTTCTATTTGTCCAATTATAGTTTATAAATTGTTCATTGAAACTTGTCTATGGATACTTTCAGTTATTTTGTTTTGGTCTAGTAGTTTATTTCTTCATTACACCAAATATTTTAAACTACTACTTTTCTAATATTTCTATCGAGTATGTAATGATTGCGGCCTCAATAAATTAATAAATTACATGTTGTAATAGTTAAATATAGTTTATATGAAAATAACTTAAAAAATATTAGTTAAAATATATAAATTAAAATACTTTCTTTTGAAAGTCTTGAAAGTCGTTAATTGCTTATAAATTTGAATACATTAATTTTCTTCGTTAAATCAGTTTTGCTTGTTTGCTTAATAAATCTAACATATATTGCAAACAAGTAATTTTGAAAATCGTTTTTAATTTTTCTGTTTATCAGAATACATCTGATTTAAGAATAAACAAAATCTTCTTCAACATATATTTAAATTATCATCATCCTTAATTTAACAAAAACTATAATTTATTCACCAAAAATACAAACCTGTAAGTATTCATTTTCATTACAAGCTTGTTTAATATTAAAAATTTATTCTCTATTAACAATATAGTGTTAATTAACATGAATTAATTAGTGTTAATTTATTGAAAACAATTTCTTATTAAAAACATAACATGTATTTAAAATATTAATTATATTTCTTAAATATATGTTTTACAAAAAGTTTTAAATAATTTTTTATCTGAATAAGAAATAAATAAAAAATGAATAGAAAAACATGCTATAATATTCGTGAAATAATAAATGTTTTACTTAAATATTTGAAAATTATTCTATATTTTAGATAGAAATAAATGTAAAGTTTAAAAATTATTTATGCAAATAATGTACAAGATTCATTAGAATTCTTCTTCATGAGTTTATAATACATATTATTTATATTTATGTAATTCTTTAATGAATTAAGTGTATTTAGATATTTCATTTAATAATTGTATTAATTTGCTCATCGTGAAATACACAAAAGGTTACTAATGAATTATTAAGAATACTATTATTCCGGCGTAACCCCGAGTGTGAAATTTCAGAAAGTGGAAGGGGTGAGATAGCAGAGAGAAAAATAAGATAGAAACTTAATGTAATCCGGCAACGTAAAAACAAGCAAAGATTTATTGTATTTATAAAAACGATTGAAAACGCACGCGCTTATATATATATAATTGATAAAACTATTATCGGTACAAAGTTGAAGAGCTGCACCTTCACAAGTCGCGTAGCGCGGATTGTATATGCACGATGTGATGGCCGCACTTACACGTTACGCGAGGTGCGATTGTCTATATGTTGTGTTATCTCGCACTGTCGCACTTAACTACGCATTGTCTTTACTATCCGAAA
>JAPYYT010005447.1:0-11549 GCA_030522565.1 Ceratosolen corneri | reverse complement strand
TGTGCATGCGAGTATGCTCGCGTACATTTATATTTGCGTATGCTCGCAGGAACGTGCACATATATATACATGGCATGTGTTTTCAAACTCAAACTTTGTTTTGAATCATCGTATATGATGAAACGGTACAAAATAACGTGACGTTACAAAGATTGGCTTATTTCCTTTCAAGCTTAGAGAACAAAGAATTAAAACATTTTTATTCATCTACTGTTATTTCTTAGTATTCTAAAAAATTAAAAAGTTATTATTTTATGCACATAAAATATGTTCTTTCTGTTAGAAAGATTTTAACATTCTTATATTAAATTAGACATTTGTAATAAATTTATATTGTGGTATTATTGAAAAATTCAGTATTAGTTTATAATCAAAGGTTACTTTATTTCTAATTAGTTTACTGTTAAGCAAATAAAAATTTATCATCCAATATTTATGAAAATATATTTATTATTAGCTTTCTTAAATATGCGCTTACTTCAACGATTGTACAATAATTATTTGTATTAGATCGATGGTTTTTTTTACTGAGTACTGACTTATTTTCTATGTACAATGAGAAAATTGAAAAATGGCTTTGGAATTCAGCATTTCATGTGTCCAAAATATTCTGTACATCAAAGTTGAATTTAGATTGATTCTATTAGAAGTTTCACGATCTAGGCCAAGCTAAATCAGACAAGTATCGGAAGTCAATATTGCAGATTTCTTCTTCTGTTTATATTTTAAGGAGACTGTCAGCATTCAAAAAAAATTTAAGCTTAAAAAATAAAATACATTAATTATCATAAAAACTACAATCACTTGGTTCATTCGATCTCCTATGAAGTATTCTCGTTAATTTCACTTTTCTCGTAATTTTTACGAATACAAAACTGTATATTAAAAAAAATAGAAATTCTCATACCAATGATATTTTTTAAACAAAGATGACTAAATTGTAAAGAGTATTAGATTTTTTCCCCATTATAACATAATATACATCGATAAAGCTTTAAAGTAAAGTTGTTATTCTTAAATAAATTATTGATCTCTTATATTCTTCTCTTATATCTCTTATATAATTATTATTATCAATTTCATTTTCTCAATTAAGTTCGATTTAAAATAATGAAGAAAATTTTTAATTTTTTTTATTTGAAAATATCATATTAGTTATTAAAAAATTTTTTTAGAATAATTCAGCATATTTAATTTTGCATTTAATTTCATAATAAATATACTTTAATTCTAAAAACTTTTTCATCTGACTCCTTATACTTAAGTATTAATGTTCGCGATTCCGACAGAATCTCGAGTCGTCACTAGATAAGACCAATTTACTTTTGAATGTGACCCTTGCTAGAATATTCGGTTAACTCTTACGAATATTATTTTTTAACTTATTCTGTTGGAACGTCTCATATTTCGCGATTGCCATACTTTGTTTACAATCCCAGTGTTTCCAGGAAAAGCGCAGTAAGCTCATGAACTGCAACCCGCGTGGCAAGATAACCCCCTGCGTCGTCTCGGTCTTCACCCCCCCTGCTCCTTGCCTAAAGGAGGCGACATTCCTTGCTTTTGTATTTCACCAACGTAGGGAAATTCGTGAGACCCCCCCACCATGAACCACGGCGGCCTAGCTAGCCCTTCAGCTATAAAATAAGATCGCAATCACGCCGAGGCAGAAGTTTTTCTCCAACTGCAACGTTTTCCGCTAACATTCGGAAAGGTCTCCAGTGCAACCCGTGGTTTTATATACGTGCAATTCCTTAGCGAGTGTCTGGGTTCGTACAACGAAAAGCTTCGCCGAGACGGTGAGCTCTACTTAGCCCGCGGTTGACTCCTTCTCACTCTGGATAGAGTTCCCAGGTGGAGCGCAGAAGAGAACCACGCAAAAGAGGCAAGTAGCACCGCGGTTCGCGTCCTCGCGTGCCACAAAGCATTTCCCACAAACTTAATAGTCTCGCGACGGCTCAGCAACGCGCAAATGCATGTAAGTACGGAGCCCGATGACCAACCAACCCATATAAGACCAAGCGGTGAAGCGTATACGCGTAATTCAAATCAATTACCAGACCATCGCCGCTATTTTATTTCGGACAATATACACACCGTTGAACTCACGCAACATTAAACATAAAAACTCAATACGCGCACAAGTGCAAAAGTGCGGGACGATATTATTACAGAAAACCACGTATAACTTGTAAGCGCGGCATTTACACAGTGCATAAGCACTACGTGCTTCGCATCTAGTGAAGGTGCAGCTCTTCACTTTAATCATATCGACTAAGATATCATTATCATACCAAAGAATTGCACTAGGTCAATTATTAGTATTAGTACTTGAATAAAACGATTGGATGGTAGCTAGCATTAGTGCCTATTTCGCTTTCTATTTTTTAACCCTGCTATCTCAACACTTCCACTATTTGCTTCTCCCTCACACCACCACTGGGAGAATTCACACTCGGGTTCACGCCCGAACAATTAAACATAAAATAAAATTTAAATAAGTGAATACAATAATAATTGAATTGGCATAGAAGTTAACAAAAAATAAATGTTACAAAAAAAATTATATTTATGGTTGGTATTTTTATTAATAAGACAGACTTATTGAAAGCAATTGGAAAAATATCGTTCTTCGTGTATGTTATTTATTTTTAAGCCAAATACTTAAATGTCTTCGTACTTTTACAAAGTTTTTCTAACAATAATCATATGTTATCAAAGATAAAAAACGGTATGGATTCTAATTATTAAATTAGTATAATATTTTAAAATAGTTTTCAGACTTTAAATTCTATAATAAATATTTTTAAATTAATGAATTAATTCTCAATTATATTTTCAGAAAACTTTCTTAAAATTTTAGTAATTTAATTTAAACGTTTTTATTTGATTAAAATATTTATAAAAAAAATGAATGAATTTGTATATGGTTTTAATTGAAATGATGATTCATACAGTAGTAGCTTTATAATATTTAATAAAAGAATTATTTTCTACGCAGTAATTTAAATATTCCATATATTTTTATATACAAATATTTTAACACAATTATCAATTAAATTATATTTTATAAAAGTTAAAATAAGTAAATTGGTTTTTGCAGAAGTAAAATAAATTTTTTCAATACAAAATTATATTCATACCATAGATATGTAATATATTATATAAAAATAAAAAAGTATTGTAAAACTGAAATGCTAAATTTAATTTTATTTTTAATAAAATAATTTTTTTTATTATTTGTGTGTAATATCTATAGGATACGAGCGAATTAAAGTTATTTAAAATATGTATGGTTTTGGTATAGACATAATATTATTTATATAATAATATTTTGAATTATAATATTTTAAATTATATACATATTATGTTTACAAAGGTAATTAACATTATTTTATTGAATTTTATATATTTTAAAATGAAAAATAACGTCAGTAGAAAATTAAGAATATTTTCTCTTTTTTCTGTATAAATGACCATTTATGCGATCAATGATATTTTCTTACTTTTATTGTTCATACAATAATTGTCATACAGCATATTATTATAGTAATTATATGATTCACATATATATATATAATTAAAATGCAGGTAGCTGCAAAATGAACTTGCTTAAATCAATCATATTATATTATTTATAAATACTAAAACTTTTATTTTATACTAAATATTTTAAACTAAGAAACACAATCATCAAATCGGCAAATATACCTAACATATGTATCTATGTAATTAAGTTTTATTATTTAGCTATGGCATTGAAACTAATGTCCTTCTGTTAACCTTGATTTTTTGTTTAATTTTGTATGGTTCATTTTTTTTTAAATTTATTTTAATCGACCAGATAATATTTCTGTAGATATGTAATTAAATGACTTGTCTATTAAAGAAGTACACTGCCTCATACATATGTTTTCATATATATAGGAATAATCTTTTTACAATTATGCGTAAAAGAAGCTACTATTTTATATTAAAATAATATTTTTCTAATTAGCATTTGCGTACTTATGGTTAGTGCTCTTTTTAGAATGTAAATGAACATAAATTCTTATACATTAAATAATTAAAATGTTTATTTTGAATTGTAGAAGCCATGCTGAAATTCCATTTGTTTTACGGAATATTAATTTTGTTGTAATTAATAGTTAAATTATTCTTTAATAACTTATATATTTAAACGTCGTTTTAATAGTTATATCTTAAAGTATTCAACAATAAAACAAAAGCAATAATTTTAAATAAATCATGTAATTAGTAATTATAGAATTACATTCAAAAATCATATTATGATATATTGGAAGCTTTTAAATGTCGTATATTAATTTGTTATAATGTTTAGATTTCGTTGCAAGCGTTATAATTATGTTATAGAATTATACAAATTTTTTATGCTAATTTAGATATTATAATATTTTAAAATTTGATGAGCAATTATAAGTATTTAAATTTATAATATGGTTTGACTTAATTTTGTCTAATTTAGTACCCTCATTTCAGAAAAACCATTTTAGTTAAATATCAAATTTAGAATTCTAATTACATTTAAATTATCAATTATTTTAATAGATTTATTCGCTTCTTGAAAATTTTTTAACAAAAGAAGTACAATTTCAATATTTAATTAATATAAGGGAAACAGCATTTATATTTATTTACAACGTAATATAGACTTTTCTAAATTTTAATCATAGACAGAAATAAAAACTAATTAGAATTAATTAATTATAATGATAATTGTTTTTGATATTTGAATTGGACGAATACGCGTTGTCAAGAAAATTCTCATTATATAAAACAAAATGAAGCAATAAAATATTAATTGTATATTCTGTTTTTAATTAAACTTGTGTAAATTTCTCTACACTTTAGATTTTTAATAATATTTTTTTAAATATCAAAAAGATAAATAATTTAATGAATCGTTTGAAAAAAAAACGTCAAAGGGGAAAGCATGCTGCATTTCTGAACTCGGAATTGACAACGAGACCTTCAGTTTTTGTGACCGAATTTCCTCTTCCGACTGAATTGACCTATGCCTATATAATTTTTTATTGTAGGCTCTCTCATATAGTAATTGCAATGTGGAATCTGACACCCAAGCCATATTACGTACGTGGTAACTTATAAATGTAATTTATTTTATGATTTTTCAAAATTCGGGTGTACTTCGGATAAGTAAACAAAGCTTTTATAATTTAAATTAAAAAACTTTAAATTATTGAATTAAATTAATTAGTTAATTAACATAGATATTATGAACCCTCTAACATATTTATTTCACGTGGATGGAATCAATCCAGCCCAGATTACAATTTACAAATTTAACATATTGTGTACCTTTGAATATACATTACCATTAAAACGTACATTCCATTTACGCGAGTTTGCCTACAGATTCATTTAAAAAATAGTGGATAGTAATGGGCGAAATAGTCAAGAGAAGTCAAATAATCAATTATACTTTAATAAATTTACTCTAAATAAATAAATAAATCTCTTGTTATATACTAATTCATATTTGTATTTATTACTTATTAAATGAGCTTCATAAAAATATGTGTTAATTAAATTTAATCTGATTTGCGAAAGATTTGAAAGTTGCAAAATTTACAATTTATAAGCGAATTACCAATATAATCAAATTATTCCCATTTAAAAAACATCTTTTGAAAAGCTTGGCTATCATTTATAAAATCACATGACAAATTTCTCTAAACACTAATGAAATTTATAGAACAATAGTCTTGTCTAATTTTTATGAAAAGAATATACTTTTTAAAACAAGCACAAGTATGTTTTCTTTCAAGTAGCTGTAGCATTAATACGTAATGTTACTACAAGGCCTATAGTTCACAAGGCAAGAAGTTCGGTTTCATTATATCGTTTCTCGTGCTTTAGATCATAAAAGAAAATAATTTCGTATCTATTGAGAGAAAGAGAGAGAGAGAGAGAGAGAGAGAGAGAGAGAGAGAGAGATAGGAAAAGGATCTATACCACCAGCAATGGTGGCGCGCCGCGGAAGTCAGCGACTTAACAAGGATTTACACTCTCCATTATAAACACAAAATATAATTACTAGAAGTAGCTGGAATCTATGTCCTATATATGCATATAATTTAAAAATTCAGATCTTCGTTTTGTTACCCAGTCACCAGTCCCTTTTTAAAAGCAGCATACAATATTCTTGAATTCCCAGATCATTGGACCTGAATGATCCGATCATTATCTTTAGATATTTAGTCAGAGATATTAGGATTTACGTACTGAAATAAACGTAGTGAAAATCATAGTGGGTCAGAATATATATATATGCGCGCGCATGTATATGAAAAGAGAGAGAATGGAGGAACTGAATTATTTTATTTTGTAGAAGCAAAACAAGTATGATTAATTTCATTTGCAATTAAATTTGAATGTTCAAATAATATAAGCTTAAATGTATAATTTTTTTAATTGGTTATATTTATATATATTTTATTGATTATATTTATACATATTTTCAAACTAAATGTGTAAGCGAGTGTAAAATTAACATCATGAAATTTATTATGTACAAAATTATAGGACATGTAATTTACATTACATGTACATTTTATTTGGTTTGGTTATTTTATTTTTGAGTTTTTGCATATTTGCAATTCAATATGTAATTCTTTTTAGAATTCTTATTAATTTTATTTTAACTGATAAATAATACCTAATGGAGCATAATAATATAAAATAAAAATGTTTAAGTGTTCCATAAATTAAAATAAAAAATATTTCTACATGTTTTTACAATTGAGAATACGCGTTCGACACTTATTTAAATGGATAAAATAAGTTATTGCATATAAAGATAACCTAAGATGATCTATATTTCTTATAATTATCAAAAAATTTTAATAAAATTAATTAAATTTACATTATACAAATTTTGTATTCAATTTCAAAAATATGTTTGATATTAACTTTTGTTTACCATGAACATATAATTTAATCATTATTTTATCAATATTTGCAATAAATCAATTTTGTTATTAATCTTAGCAATTGAGTTAATACTCGTTTCGAAAATATATATTCTCAATACAGAATACAAATACATTATTTAATAAATATTTTGAATCAATGAAGCATCAAATGCATTTATTTTCTGCGTCAATTATAAAATTCTTCTTTGAAATTTACGAAAATGTAATTCAATTTTGTAAATTAAAATTTCAATTATATAATAAAATAACAAAATTACAATGTTTACTTTTATAACTGTTTCATTTTGTAATAGCTTTTATATTCATGATATATTTCAAATTAAAAAAATCTTTAATAATTTAAAGAATTTGTATTCAAAACACCAAATAATTGCGTACAAAGTTATTTAAATATAAATCCTGTATTATTATTAAAAAATGTATATTAGTTAAAAATGAATAATTATATTTCTACTACTTCAAAGTTAAAAGTCATTATTATAAAATATATTTATTATACATTTATTAAAAAATACTTGCATTTTATAACAAAAGGTAAAGAATTTTTAATTCAATATCGAAAGATAATAATCATATTACATAAACGTTATTTAATGTTGTAGCTAAAATATTATTGCTTTTAATTTCCTTCACATACAATTGTAATAAATCACAAAATGGAAGAATAGTTAATGTAATAAAATTTTGAGGTTGTTCGATTATTAATAGTTGTTTTCTTTATATTTTTTTCTTTTTTAATTTTAGTATTTTTTGACTGATTTCTTTAATAAAACCACAGCTATTCTATTATTCATATGGTACTAGTATATGATATTACGATTATGAGATTGCTTTAGTTAATCCAATAATATGAATTTCATTTTCCATTGGAGGACTTTTGAGATAAAGATATTAAAATTGTTGTATCTTTCTATAAACACAGACTCTAATGCTTAATATGTTTTCAAGAAAAAGCAACTCTTCAATTTGCTTTTATTCATATATTCGTTACGTACAATGGTATATAAAATTTGAAATTATTTTTTGTTATTCATCATTTTTCATTTATATATTTACTTAACTATATTATTTTGTAATGTAGCCGATAACACATTCTTGTGAATATAAAGGTATTATTTGCGAAAATATTACCATTGGGTTTGTCCTCCTTTTCCAACTTCATGCATAGCAAAAAAGTGCAATTGTATATTGATGGAATAAATAACGTATGACAATTTCGAATTTGAAATCTTCAGATGAATAATTATTACGTTTAAAAAGCAGTAAATTTTTCTATAATTATTTAATTTTTAATTAATACGAATTATTTATTAGGTATTTGATTAATATATTAAAAATAATAATTTATCGAAATTTTAACATTATGTTAATAGACTCTTGATTATAAAATCTTTCAAATTACATAGTTTGAATTAAAACGATAAGAGTAGCAAAATTTTAAATAAAAAAGATAATGAACATTTTAATTAAAAAATATTTTATAAGTCGTCCTAGAATTATTATTTTAACGATCCTCTCTTTAAATTTCAATTAGGATCTTTTCACATATGTGGAAATGTATGAACTCTTTAAAGCTAAATTAAATTCTTAGAAAAAAAAGTTTGATTATTTTTTTTATATTAAGCAATTTAATAATAAAAATAACGTTTATATTAAACAATTTAATGAAATTGATCTTTATTTTTATCAATTTTGGTGCATAATATTTATTGTCTTGAACTCTCCATAGCAAAGAACATTAATAAAGATCTTTTTAATTCTGCTTTAAGAAACGATTTATAGAGTTGTTTTTTTTTTTTATGTAATATGAAACTAATTATTGTGCATTGAATAACTTGTTAATTTTCTATTAATCTTATCAAATTAGCCTGCTGAAGTTGAGTTTAACGAATGGTCTGTGCCATTGAAAAAATGTCAGAAGTCACTTAATAATCATACGTCAGTGCAATATTTACCCAAATTTATTATTGGTTTATTATTGGCTGCAACCTAAAATTGTAATAATGCCGGTGAATATTCATTGGATGCTATAATTACTACATTGTTCGTCCGCTTAAATATCATATATAAAAATGAATCACAAGAAGATGAAATTCATAAGAGTATAAGAAGCGCTTTCCTATATAGCCGATAGACAGGATTTGGACTGCAGGCCAGCTTACTTGTGCCAGATTTCAAAATTTTCAGTAATACCGATGTAAGTCGGATCAAAAAAACCCTCCTTTTACTCTCTTTTTTCCCTTTGCTTTTTGGTCTCTTAAAGATGCCGCGTTGATATCTCAACGCTATTGTAGTCATAAATACGGATATTAACCTGATCTTTAGTGTAGTCGACTTTTTCGCTTTTTCAATTTTGTGAGACAAAATGGACGTATTAGAGACACGTATCGAAGATTAATTGACATTGCAGGTTCAAAGGAACTCTGTTTTCTAATCCATAACTTTTACTCGTTAGTCATTTGGCTGATGGTTTTATGGACCGCGTTGGTATTTCGATTATGACAATTAATAAAAGACAAATTTTTTAATATCTTTTTAGCAGTCGAGTTTTATTGCAATTACATTCCCATGAATTTCTTTATTGATTACGCAATCAATAAAAAAAATTACGGTAATATAACAAATGAAAAGCAGTGGGTTTATAATTAGTACCGAAGGAATCGTGACGTAAGATTTATTTGTTACAATAAATCATACGAACGTTTGGCAAACCCTCGCCATTTTTCGCTATAAAGGAGCAAATAAATTCAATTGATACTTTAATGGGGCATATCACGCCGTAAATTTGTCTAAATACCTTCTGCTCCTTGTGTGCTTATTCTGCTGAAAATAAAATAAGAACACCGATATATTCAAATTTTGGCGCTTCCACGTCAATTTCCGAAAAAGCAGCATTCCATTGTTACATTTGCATTCACAGCGAAACGTAAATTGATTAACTTATGAAAAGTGTATCGTTGAAGTAAAGTTATGCTCCATCTGGACTCGCGCAATGCCCAATCTCCTTAATACATCCTTAGCTCTTGTCTCAGAAACGATTGTTTCTGACAGAATTCAAACAAAACTCCTGTGTATGTGTCTCAGCTGCTACGTAAACCGGACAAAAATCATGCCTTACATGCACGCTGGGCAAAATAATCGAAAGGAAGAACACGAGAGAGAAAGAATTGGAACTCCCTAGTGGAGCGGTGATAAATTTTGCAGCGATAAGTTAAAAAAGAAAAATATTTCGCGAGCTGTTTTCACTCGACAAGACTTATGTCGGCCTCGTTCGCCTTTTTCCTCCCCGTCCAGCCCACGGGTTTGGGTACCGAAAATAAAGAGACTCCGGAGCTCCAAATTAATGAATAACGCGGGCCTCGTTCTCTCCGCTCAGCTGCTACTGCCAAGATAATTTCAGTTTCCGCAACGTCTATTCCAGAAAAATGTGGAATGGTCTTGGCAGTAGTACCGCTCGCATCCCAGCCACCCCTTGGCCGTTCGTATTTTATTATTGATTCCTGGAGGACGAACGCGCCCGAGTTTTCGTACTCGGCCTTCGCGTGGCTCGGGCTCCCAACTAGGCTCCGTCGCGTGACGTATAACGCGCCGCCTTCGTCCTCGTCCTGATCGTCGTTGTCATCGTCCATGTCGTACACTCGCCGTTCCGTGTTCGTCATTGTCGTTAGCGTCCACTGGCCGCGGCTCTCTTATCGTTTGCCCCCCATACGATGAGCCGCCGCCCGCACTTGTCGCGCAAGTGGTTCTTTGCTTAAAAATAATAAAGCGTGGTCGAGTTGCCGAGGGGGTCATCGTGAGCCCTTGCACGCCAGATGTTTTATCGGCTTGACCGTTAGTGAGAGCCCCAGTCCAGTAAAGAGGGCGGCTCTCGTACGCCTCTGCGGGTCCCTGTGTGTCGAGTGTATTCGCATTTGTGTGCGCTCGCTTTTAACTTCGCTGATTTCCCGAGTTGCGTGTACGTGGATAAGCTACTTTCGAGTATCTTGCCGACGTTAGTTTAAAAAATTCATTAGCAAAGACAATTTGAACTTTCTATTGTTAGCGAATGGAGTTTAAAATTCGAAAATTGCAGTCTTCACGAAGAAACATCGTGCGGCAAGAATTTCATTGATTATCATTTGAATATTGCAGAAAATTATAACAATTGAGTAACTGTAATTTCAATATGAAATGTGTAGGACTTTGTTAGTCGTATAAAGTATTTGCAACTGCTAGTTTGGCAACTTAACGATTCTTTATAACGAAATTTTTATTTTTATTGCATAATTGTCGGTTACTGGCTTCTAAGTATTAATAAGCTGCTCTAACATTATACTTCTGTTACGCAGGGGCTTGTATATATGTGCCCATAGTTGTATATTTCTTAACAAATTAATTACTTAGTAATTAAAAAAAAAAAAAAAAAATGTTGGTTTGGTTGGTTTGGTTAGTAGAAAAAAATGTCCAATGTTGCTTGAATCTTATAATAAATTTAATTAAGATAATAAAGGAATTCAATTCAAGTATTAAAGATTTTTACTTTTATTCCCTAAAAATTTGTGTAATTGACATACGAGTATTCACATAGTAGTAACT
>JAPYYT010005445.1:0-15031 GCA_030522565.1 Ceratosolen corneri | reverse complement strand
ATATATTTTTACATAGTTATATGTATTTTGTTTTGTTCCAACTAAATTTTATGAAGTATTTTATTACATAATTACAATATTGATTTATAAATGTTGTCTGTAGACAAATATTTTGTAATATCAACAATATTTTTAGAAAACATTAACTACGCTTTTATTATATTCGTAATTTGATTGTCATAAAATTTAGACATACAATTACTATATATTATATAACAAGATAATACTAGCATTGTAACATATGCATATATCTTTTGTTATGGAAACTGTATAAAAGAAATATGTCAGTATTTAATTATGAAAAGACATTGAAATATAATATGTAAAATATAGTTAATACTCGTCCCTGATAGTAAAATTATTTTCAGATCGTTATAAAAATATATAATAAAAGCATAGATCTATAATAAATTGTAATACAAATTATTCATTTTTACGTCTTTCATCTATGTACATGAAGATGAATTTTTATCGTTGTCCTTTAGATGGTCTTTATTTGCATGCGAAATGGTCATTCTCGTAGGTACGGGCAATCCCATAGGCCAAGCTCTCGTTCTCGCCCTTCATCTCTCCAGCGCTTTTTGCCGCAGTAGCTCCGACCGATATATAATTGCAATAATTGTTGAACTGCTGGCATTATATACGTATATACCATACATAGTTACATCCTCACTCTTGGATAGCCTAAAGAGGACGACGTTACATGTGGTGAGTACCCGCCTTCCACTCTCTACTCATATAGAACAAGTGGTAGCTTGATTCTCCGCTGATTGTTCCATTCTGAAGCGCTATTGCGCCGGCCTCCTGGTTACTGCTCGTCCTATGACCAAGGCGAGGTAGTAACTCGAGAGATAGATTGCAGAGGAAGTGGCGATGCAAGGGCGAGTGTTTGAAGAGATATACGCTGTAGCATCGGGAAACGGAACCACTGATAAGGCTTGTATGCTACTGATGTGGCAGACAAGCACGGAGGGAGTTCTCACCTTTATGATGCTTCTCTGATTATTTTCGCACTCTTTCATGCGATAGAGCTTTCAACTGGAGCTTTCCAGTCGCTTTCGAAAGCATTTGAGATGAGCTATAAACTATTCTATGTGCGTACAGCGTTAGATGAACTCATAACTTGTTATATAGTCTATAACAGTTCTTTTATAATAAAGTAGTTCAAGTATAAATTATCTTTATTATGAAAATATAATTGAAAGATCGTATTAAGAGTTTCATATAAAAATATTAAATAATTATTCAAAGTTAAAAATCACGTTCTTAATTAACTTCTTCCTATTACTTTTTTCATAGTTCTGTTAATGTTATAATGAACATATTAAATTAAATAACTTTTTTATGAAAATAGATTTTTATGATTCGATACCAATATATTCTCTTAACAAAACAATGAAATACAGATATGAATTTATTCAAAATGCTTTACATTCAATACCAAAGTCTAGACGTGCTATTTTTATGTCTTGTTTTCGTAGCTCTGTTTCTCTCTCTTAAAAGGCGAAATGAAATTTCTTCCATAGCTTTAAATTAAATAACATAACAATAGTTATTTTTTTATAATCGACTTTAATAATTAATTTTGGTGTAATTAACAATAATTATGCATTATACATTCTACTTATATTCTAGTATCTATTATAGTCTATTAATATATTAATAAATTAAGTATTACACAATAATAAAATAGTATATGGTATTTTAAAAATATTAACTGTGAATTACTAGTTATAAATTATTTACTAGTTATAAATTATTACTAGTTATATAATTATAAATATATACCGTGAAATTAGTTATATGCCAAATTAGAAATTTAATGTAAAAACAAAAATCTACCTTGTTGAGATACAATGAGAATAGCATAAACATATAAAGGCTAAATATAAAATTAAAAAGTAGAAATAATTTTCACATATTTGAAATATTTAATTTTTAACAAAAATTTTCGTTTTTCAATTGAACATACTTTAAATAATTTGTATTCAATCTTTAAAAATGATAAAATAATATACAGAATATTATTCTATTAGATTATTATGTACATAAAATTTAAATATAAAGCATATAGAAATTAGAAAAAAGGTTGATGAGATAAAAATAATTTTGATAAATAGTTAAAAAAATTGATATATAAAATAAATAAATAATTAATTCATTAAAAGGAAGGTTTTTACCAATTACTTTAAGAGTAATTATCGATAATTCTGTTTAATTCTTGATGAAATTTTAAATGGATCTTTTAAATGATATTAAAATTTCTAAAAATAATGAACATTCAATGATTATAGTTAGATTAAATAGTACGGTAAAAAAAGATATTGTAAAAGTTTAAAGTAAATTAAATGATTTTAGATTTTTTATAGAACACCATTAATTTACTACTTTTTAATAAGTTTTTTTTTAATTCTATAATTAATCAATAAATATATTTTAAATCTTTAAAAACTTTGAGTCGATACAATATATGTTTTTATTAAGAAAAATAATTAGTGTAGTTTATATTTTTAGTTCAGTTTACGTTTTCCTATATGTATTATCTACACTTGTCGAGATATTTTAATTTACCTAAGCTAGTCACAATTTAACTAAAGATATTTTATACTTAATACCAAATGAAATAAATAACAGCTTTAGGAATTCATAAATATGCAAGTTATTTTGATGTTTAAAATATATATTGTTTAAGTATTATAGAAGTTTTAACAATAGAAAACATAAATATTAATTTAATAATTTAATATTTTTTATCATATAAATGAGTGTAATAAAAAATGAAAATATATTATATAATCTTATTACTCTTGCTGATTAAAGCTTCGTAAACAAATTTGAAACATAATAAAATATTTGTAAATTTGGCTAAAATGAATTATTACTCATGATTACAAGCTATTATATTTACTATATTCAAAAATTTATTAGGGTCTATTTTTTATGTTAATTTAATAAAAAATATAAATTGTACGAATAATAATAAGAATTTTAATTTTTGATAAATAACAAAAGCTTATCTATTTCATAACATTTGTGTCTAATGTATCGGTGTTTATCTTACTAATTGATTAAAATAAATAACTGACTATATAAATAAAAAAATATAGGAATTGTCAAGTGTAAGAAGTAATTTGTAAGCATTGGATTCGAGTCTTGTAAAGGGTGTTGTAAACCGAGAATGGACAAGATACGGCGGGTCTTCCTATAATATCTCAGTGGCTGCGCGTGGTAGTCTACAAAAGCGTAAGAAACAATCTCTCCCCAACACTGTTCGCGACTAACAACCCCAGCAAAACAATCGCATGATTCCTTCATACGGTTGATTGCCCGTATTGTTCGTTGTCTCGAAGCAAACAATGGGCCGCGGTGCTCGTCTCTTTTTTCTATATCGTGTATATGCAGTGGGAATATATGTAGTTGACTATACTCTCTTATTCTATGCGTACAATCTGCTGGATTAATTTTACTGGACCACTAGTTATTTTATTGTAACTTTCGTGAGTAAAAATGCTTTAATGAGTTAGCGATTGCTTTCGTACAAGATCGTTTACCCATGCTTCTTTACAATTTTTTTTTCCATTAATGAAATTAAGTAATTATCTAAAAAATATTTTATTTTAATCCATCAACCAAATACAGTTACATTATTTTCTAACCTAATTAAATGTATCGATAGCTACTATAAGCAATCGAACACGGTACGAATTTTTTAAAAGTATATTTTATGCCAAAAATACAAATTAAAAATTTTATTATTCATTAAGTTTGCAAAATAACAAAAAAATACAGTCTCTTTAGTTAAAAATTATTGAATTTTATATAATTTTATTATAATTCAAAATTTGTATGATGAATTTTATTATATACTTATGGATAATGTAATTTTGTCTCTTAATAAATGGAGAGTTACAATTGTTACAGCAATAGACGATACCTTGAATTTTATTTTATAAATCGTTTGGTTATTTTGATTACACTACGGAATACATTTCATTTAATCTCACTTTATTTTTAAAAGTTTAAAAGAATGTATTTATTTATTAGTCTATTCCTTATGATAGTGTTTCAAAATACCACCATCAATTAGGCAACAACAGATTCGTACATTCAAAAAAAATTTTATTAATCGAATTATTTAAATTATATAAAAATGGGCTCATTAAATCGTAAATCAATATAATTCATTTCTGTATCTTAAATTTATAAAACCCTTATTTTATTATCTAGTTTATTATAATACACGTTCGAAATTTCATATAATTATATATAACTGTACGTGAATTAGTATCAATTGTGTCCTATTTACAAGTTGACATAAATTTTTATATATATTAGATCAACTATCTTGATAATATAACTATATTTAAAAATTATATATACATCTACATTATTTTATGATTTAAATTCAATAAATTATTCAAAAAAATTTATTCATATAAATACTAAATTATTCATTTAAATCGCTATTGTTTCAAATTGATTTGCTCTTCTTTGTATGAATATTTGTATTGAATTCACAAATATAAATTTTTATAATGAATATTTAGTATTAATAAGAATGTTGACATATATCAGCTATATTCAATATATTAAAAAAGGAATACAATTTTATTACTTGATTTTAGATTAATGAAATATTATTAAAATAAACTAATCTTATTAATTTTGAGGTGACTAACCAACATTATTTTTTTTATAAAGGTTTATAAATAATTAATAATTAATAAAATAATTAAAAATGTTTTTTAGTTTTTTTACTCATGGAAGAATTCCTTATCAATAAACCTATAAAATAATAGTTTTTCTAAATAATTTTTTTCGTATAAATATTTTAACACATATAATTTTAACACCCCACTGATTTTCACAAATAGTTAAAAGAGTTATACAAAGCAATCAAGTATTTGTAAAGGATTTTAATTATGAAATATTGTTTTACATATTTACATAAATTGTAAAACTTATAAAATTGAAATTAATAACTTTTTAAACAACTTCTTTTAATAATTAAAATTCAATCTAATAAAATTTTTGTTATAATTAGAAATTAAACGTTAAAACTATATACAAAAATTTAATTAATGTAAAATAATTATTAATTAACAAATATTTAGAAATTTTCAATTTTTCGTTTAATTTATATAGTTTAAATAATGTGATAATTAATCTCTTTTTCTATTTCATACATATACCTGTAATTTTTTTTTGTATTTTAAAACTCAGAAATATAATCAGGAAATGACATTACGAAATTCAATGCTTGCGTGATTCATTGAAAATATCTTATAATTTTTTGTTAGTATATTAAAGCAGAAGAAATACAATATTATTAGTAAATTTTAAGATAGAAATTTTTAATCGGTACTCATCATTATCAAAATTTATGTATGAATTAGTTATTAATCTTGGAATTAGTAAATATTTCAAAATTTGTATAGTTTACATCTTTATTTTTCGAAAAAGAATACTTTTAAATCAATATTGTTAGAGGAGTAAATGAATATTTTTTTCATATTATATTATCTTTTTATAATAGATAGACTCAACCTCAAAAGACATTTACTAAATTTCTAATTTGTAATAAATAAATAAGGTTGTAATTAATTATTGAAAAATTGAATGTTTTAGCAAATACATGAAAATATAATTTGTTCTTTTTGCATATATATCCAATTTTACAATTTAAGTCTATCTTTAATTATATCTTATTTTAAATAGTTATTACTAAATTAATGTTAAACTGAAAATTGGTTTAAAAACTATTATGAATATAAATAACAGTGTTAATTTATTTGAATAAGAATAAAATGATAATATCTTATAATTGATTGTGGATTAAAATCAACGAGAACATATCAAATTTTAATAATATACGGAATACATATTACCGTTAAAGTTAATGAGATTTTACAAAATATATCCTATTTAAAAACTACATGCATCGAAGATTGTATGACGCATATTTACAATTTTGTTCCACGAAGCAATAAATAAAGAAATAACAATAAAATTGTCTCTCTTGAATATATGATTTGTTTCTTCATATACTGAAAAGATCAATAATTTTGGCTCTATTTATTTTATGAAAGATATGATACATACATTTACAAGCCATATTCTTATAAAAGAAAAAAATTGAACATGTACAACAGGATTGCCAATATTACACTTATATAAAGATACGGTGTATGATGTATTATTAAGTGCGGTTTCTAAGGCGCCTGTACACCCGCGTTTCTCTATCATCCACACATTCACAAATAGCTAATAAATGTTGCACGTAAATACAGCAACACCACATTATAAATGTGTTTGTTTATATAATTCACAAATAAAATGAATACACTTAAAATATCTGAATTAAGACTATTGATCAAATTGCCCAGAGATGCAGTAGCGACGCAAAAGTAGCAAATCGCTTTCCTTCCCATCATCCTGCTGTAAAGGAGGGAGGAGCAGCCACAGTGCATAGTAGCAGGCTCGATTGAGACAGGTAGAAATGGTAGCAGCAGTCTGCAATTTCTTGCATCACCACTTAAACATTATATACTCTCTCTCTCTCTCTCTCTCTCTCTCTCTCTCTCTCTCTCTCTCTCTCTCTCTCTCTCTCTCTCTCTCTCTCTCTCTCTCTTTCTTTCTATACGCCTGTACACTTGTATGCTAGTGCAAATGAAATTGGATAAGGAAACATAATTACAGAGGAGGGAATGGTAAACAGATAAATTGATAAGAGAATAGCAGTTAATTTAATGCTTAAGTAATGAATACAGTATACATTAATTGATTGTAATTGATATTGTGTCTCCCTTTCTTTTTTCGTAGATAATAACTTAGATAATGACTCTATTCGTATAAAAGTAATTTTAACAAAAATATTTTGTCATATAATTTAAATACGTCATTAAATATATCTCTAACTAGAGAACTTAAACCACTCAATTATTAAAAATTCTTTCTTATCATTAAAATACATAAAAATAAATTCACGATTTTATATATCATGATTAAAATTTCTTATAAATTACATTTTCAAATAGAATTATTTCATAATTAATTGTTTCAATTCAAATATTTATCAATAACTATACAAGTTTTATTGATCAAGCAGAATTTTTCTGAAAAACAAATATTTTAAAAATATCTGTATAAATATAACCAATGTTTATTTATTTTTAGAATAATATCTTTCAAACTAGTAAATTTTATGAAGAAAAACATTTACTTCGACATTAACAATTGGTACATTAGTTTGAACTATTAAATGTCTAAATTATTTATGAATTAAAAATGAATTAAAATTATTAACATACACCTTAAAATAAATAAAATATTATTAAATATATTATCAGCAAATATTTCAATTTTTTTTTTAATTAATTGACTTTGTAACGTGTTTTAATGAATATTTGTCTCACCGAAAATTAGAGACATTCCTTAAAGTATATACAAATACACATATTTAATCAAATTAAAAATATGAAAATAATGTATACAGTTTGCTTTACAAAAGTGTAATAATTAAAAAAATGGTATTATATCTTTTTTATTCCAAATTTTATCTTCATAGTATATGATAGTATATGTGTACAAAAGGACGCAGCCACAATGAAAGAATAAATTTGTAGCAAATACTAATTATAAATTAGAAGTTTAATAAATTTTTCATATTAGAATGTAAAATATTAGAATAGAATTATATATTAAAATACAATAGGAATACATATTATGCGTGAAACTATATACATATATATATATGTATATATAAAACACAAATTTTAAATACCTGTGTTGAAAAATAAACACTATTGGTATTCATTGAATAGTGAGGTACAACTACAATTTCTGATGTATAATTATTTAAACGAGCTGGAGAATAAATAATATAAGAAATATTATAATATATTCAATCATACTATAGTATATTAAAATTTAATAATAGACTTTGAAAGTTGAAATAAAATAATTAATGTATTCTGTTATACTATCTATAGTTAGTTTTATTTTAAAACCTTTCACTTTCTACCTGTTTTTCTCTCTCCCTCTCTCTGTAAATGCAATAAAAAAAGAAAACTCCTATATTCTAAATGTTTAATCTCAAATTTTAGTTAAATTATTTGTAATTTGTAAAAAATTGTAATTAGATACTAATTCATTTTCATTAATAAATCATTTTTAAAATGCTATTATAAGTGCTTCAATTTCGATTAGACTGATTCACATTAACATTTATATGTTTTTTAATCACTATATTAAAATATATTATATATATTGTTGTCGCTTTATAACACAAAATTTTAAGATTTAACGATTTAAGTGAAAAGCTTTATAAACTAATTATTTTATGTATAACGCATAAAAGCTTTATTTAATATATAATAAGAGTAATAATAGTATCAATGATAATTTCTTTGAAGTGCTATCTGCAAAATTAAGTAGTTCGTCTGATATCTGATTATTAGCTGGTTTTAACTTCCTTTAGAATTTTATTTAATTGAAATCATTTATAGATCACTCATTTTTTTAACTTAGTACCTCTTGTTAGTGTATGTAAATTGTGAATATTCTTTTAGAAAGAATGTTATGCATTTCAGAGTAAGTTTCCTGCGTCCTTAATGTACCAAACGAAGAACATCAATAATAATAAGGTGTATGAATACCACCGTATATACACTGAGTGTTCGTGGTATAGAGTAAGAGTGTGACAGTAGGGAAGAGAGTGTATGCGTTGTATGATGTAATTAGGTTGTCTGGAACACTCACGTCACGTCAGGGAGCAATGCCGCGCTGCTGTAAGGCGGATGGGGACATAATGTCGCTCTAATATCTCTCTCTTTCCCTCTCCCTTTTCCTCTTTCTCTTCCTCTTATTTACCACCTCACAGTACTTCCTCAAGTTGCTCGATTTCGTCCATGGTATCTTAACCACATCGAGCAATCTTGCATTTTCTCTCTCTATTCCCGCCTCCCTATACATTCTCTCTTTCGTTCTCTCTCTTATATGTTCAACTTATGTATTCCTATGTGCCATTTGCGCTCGCATGTATGCGCGGGTGCACCTACATGCGTACTATGTTTATTCTCTCTCTCTCTCTCTCTCTCTCTCTCTCTCTCTCTCTCTCTCTCTCTCTCTCTAATTCTACCCCTTTCAAGCGTCTGTATATCCCCGTCGTGCTCATTCTCCTCAGGATGCATTTATCGGTCTCTTATCCATGTACCTCACCAAACGCTAACGTAACATTGACTCAACGCCTACTAATCATATTGATAATTATGGCGGTGGCTATACTTTAACCACTTTACTAAGCTGACTGGGTTAATTGAGGTTAAGCCTTAAGCTGTCATTTTGTTGAAATGGTTCTGACTTTTCCAAAATCTGATGTTTTGAAATTGCTATACAGATTAATATGTTCTTACTTATAAATTAATTGTAAATTAATAAATTCTAAATAAAAATCTAAACTTTTCTTAGATCTGTAATTAGTTGCTAATACATTTTTTAAAAATATGTGTAAAGTTTATTTATAAAATTTGTTTAAGTATTTACACATAATTTATTTATCAAATAGGCTATTAAGAATATAATTAAAAATGCTTTTGATTCTTTTTTATATAATATATTTAATATAAGCAATTTTAATAAGTTATAATTTTTATTAATCTAGAAACAAAGTTTGTTCTAATCAATATAATATATTTAGATAACTTTAAATCAAATTATGAAGTAAAATAATTAAATATGTTTGTATAAAACCATTTTCAAGATTAAACAAAATTACAATTGAATAATAGTGGACTAGTACTAAAATATCACAGCTTTTAGACAAACGTTCTACACTAATAATAGTAATTGATTTTTAATATTTATTTCATTTACAAAAGGTATTTTTGTTAATATACGTCATATATACCGTGAATATCATCGATTATTCTTCTTCATTACTTTCTTATATTCTGTACATATGTACGCTTTTTCCATCACCCTCCGTTCACAGTCTGTTTCTGTGCATGTGTGTGTCATTTTCAAGTATAATGATACGTATAATAATCAATCATATTAGAAAAGGCAGTTAAGTTTTGAGTGTTTAGTGAAATGGAACACTTTACATGAAATTGATGTGCATGAACTTATTTATTGAACTTATTTACAGATTGTCTGTAATTTCAAATTTGCTTCTTTCCTTACTATTTCTTCATGTCCTTAGCACTTTGTGCACATGAATTTCTTTTATTTTCTATATTATACATTAGTTTCAAATTTACTTCAAATTTACAAATCTTTAAAGTACTTTATCTCCGAATTTTTCTCTTATTATTTATTTAACGGGCACTAAAGAACAAAGAAAAATAAGAGTGCGTAAACGTGAGAGAGTCATGCCAACTTAGTTATCAAATTCGGTAGCCACCTACAAAGGAACATGTAAATGATAGGCTCTCTTCATTCTCTCTACTTCCTACTCTTCATTCTCATAAGATTTTTCAATCATGTTATGGACTTGATTGGAATTACCCGTGGTTCAAGCGAAAATAATATACATTTTCTCTTTGGCTTTTAAAATAAACAATTACTAATTACAGTAAACTTTTCTGAGTATTGATAGCTAATTTTTTTATATTTATCATTGAAAATGGATAATGCTTGTGCTTACTGTAATTTTCACGGTAAGCTGATATTGTGAAAACCATCCATACTCTGTTCTCATCATTGTTCAAAACTATTTAAATTCATACTTATACTTGGACTCCCTTTTGTTTATTTATTTCTGACTTTGAAATTCTTTTCTGAATCACTTGTCTATGAATTATATTTTTAAAATTAAAAGTATTATATTAATAATATTATTTTATTTATAGTTTTTTATAAATACACATAAATAATTATTGTTTCTACGCAGTTGTTATTAATTAAATAATCTAATTAATAAATAAATGTTCAAAATGGTATTGAAATTTAACAATAGCTTTTCATTAGTAATATAATAGGATATTGAGAGTAAAATACGATTATATATATGTTAAAAAATTTGTTTTGAACATTTAGTTTAATATATTAGTTTATAAAAATATTTCTAATCAAACTAAATGAATGATTAATGATACAATTTTGTTCAGGTTCAGATCATAGAATTTGCAATTAATTTTATATTTCAAAGTTAAGTAATTAGTAACTGTTAATTTATTAAATACATATTTAAGTAATTTAAATTTGTAATTAAACTATTTTTTAATTCATATTTTCTTTTAATAGACTTAAACTTTTTATGTTCATATTTTTATTCAATATAAATAATTGAAAATATGCAAATTAATTTGCAATAAATAAATAATATAAGTATAATACACAGAATTTATTTTTTAGTTAATTAAATTCTAGTTACTAAATCACAAATAAAATAAAATTTAGTTTTACGAAGTTTGTAAAAATAGATAAATTAAATTATTTGGAGAGTACAATATTATACATGTAAATTACAGAACCTTAAATTATAATTGCCAAAGATTTAACTACGAAATATTTGAAAAAGATTTCTGCGTACTAGATACATTTATAACGATACTTTACCTTTTTAAAGTTGTTTTCTAAGTGTCATTTCACATATGAAACTATAGGCGAAAGAGATCCGTTGCAATAGTAATTCGAGAAACCGACGCTCAGGAGGTAATAGTTGAAAAGTAAGCATAAGGAAAATCGAAGAAAGCAATTTTTCAGATTTCCGTTCAATACTCTGAAAGAAGAAACCTGACTGGCGCTCGCCTACAGGATTTGATTTAAGACGAGGGAACTTTAGCTCGCGGCGTAAGCCCGTTATTAGTTCCACGCGCAGCTCGCATGCCAATCTAACTAGTAAGAGGTAACTTCCGCACACGCGCCATCGTCGCCACTGCAAAGCCCAAGTCATAACCAATAAATAAAATTGAATTCTTCATTCAATCACATTGAATCCTTCAAATTAAACAAGATTTCTTTACATTGTCAAGTGAAATTTCTATTTTTAGGCTAGCTAAATGCTCGTTTAGCATTGGACTGTTTTTATTTAACTAATCAAAATTAACACCTCTAGAGAACGAATGCTTATATGTCTTTCTTTATTATATAGTATTAGTATTCGAGTGAGCTAAGGGTGCATTATAAAACAAAACCGTTAGATTTTAAACGCTTTGTTCATATTTTACTTAATAAATACATAAGAATTGTTGTCGATTTTAAATATATATTTGTGTAAATTAATTAAAATAATAAAATCATCATTTGGTTTAAAGGTTGACCCATGAAAACTTTACTCAATTTACTGCTTTATAATTTTTTGCTTTCTTAATTTTATTTTTAGAATTATCTACGTTGTTCTGTTTTTTTCTATAATTGAATATAAATATTTCTTTTATGTTAAATCAAATGAAAAATTGAAGGGAAAGTTTTAATTATTATATTATATAATACATAGTATGCAGACAGCATCCATGAATCGATAAATTTATTTATTTCAAAATAAAAGTTATAGACATGAATATCAGCGAGTTAATCATGAAATTCTCGAATCAATCAAATGATTTAACTACTCCAGAGTAGGATGGTTTTCTTAAATAATTGACTTGGATTTTGTAATATTTTGATAAATACATGTAATCTTTGTATATATTTATTTAATATAATAATTTTCATGTATCAGTCAGGCGATTTATCGTAAATTATAAAAATTGCTAGTTAAATAAATGCAAATTAATAAAGATTTTCATACATTTATTTAAGCACGTCAATTTGCATAGTTAATTTATAATAGTTCAGTTTTTATTCAACTCAAACTACTCCATGTTGCAGTAAAAGTGGAATATTCATTAGGAATTTAAACATTTTAATTGAAACATGTCTTAAATGAGACATCTTGTTTAAACTATTATATTCTTTCGTTTTAAATAGAAATTTTCTATTACTTTTCTATTGAAATTGAAATCAGAAAACTAAAATATTAAAAATATGACTATAAATATAAAAGTAATTTATATTTATTAATATATTTAGACATCATTACATTACAAAATTATGTATTTTAGGATATATTATTTTGATAAATTTTTATTAAAATAAATATTTATCTCTTTTAACAAAAAATATTCCTACTTCAAATAATAATAATAAAAACTACATTTTGATATAAGATAGGTTTTTTAATATAAATACTAATGAAAAAAAAAGTATAACTACTTAATTTTTTATAGGTACAATATGATGACTTTTTATCCAATATCTCTTAAGTAATTAGCCGTTTATTAATATTTAATGAAATTATATTAAAATTTAATAATTATTTAAACAACATTATATTTTTTTTCTATTTAAAAGTAATATAGTATTCTAATTTATAGGCGAATTTAATTATTAAAATATTATCTATTTTATTTAAATTTTTATTTATTTAAACAAAAGATAAGTTTCGATACAAACATAAATAGCCAATGTAAAAAAATGTAGTAAATATAAATACATGATATTTATTTTTTTCAATCTAAATACAGTTTGCTTTTGTTGATTAATGAAATATATATCAATAAAGAAGATTCTAAATATAGAAAAACTATTATTAAAATTAAATTTTATTATACTTTGTAATAATATTACTAAAAATTATATAAATTTAGAATTAAACAATTAAACACTAAAAATTATTCTTAATTACTAAAAATGTTCAAACTATCTTAATATATATTAAATCCCAGTGAACTACCAAAAATTTCTACTGTTCCATTCTAAAATTAATATTAAAGTAATTATAGCCTTAAAAAACCGAATTTTGTATTATCTTCTATATTATATTATTAATAATAAATAGAGTAAACAAACATGAATCATTATCAATATTTTATATTTATCCACTTTTATAAATTGTATAAAATCATGTAAATAATAAAAAAATATATTATTATTCAAGTGATTTTTAACAACTAAAATATTTATTTAAATAACATTTAAATAAATACATAAATATAATATAAATTAATAAATAAATATTAGCAAAATATATAATAACTTATGATTGTATATTTTTATTAATTTGATATTTGTTTGAGATTTTAAACTAGTATTTAAAAATTCTCTTCAGTGTGAGCGAGGCAAATAGTGGAAAGAAGGGGATAGATGTTCATTATATATACAAAATTTGATATATACTATATTACTAAATTACAATTATTTTACATATTTAATAATAAAATTATTTATGGAACTCCAACCATATGTTCTTTGCAACAATTCTCCAAATTCTAAGAAAGATTAGTTAATAGATTATAATGTGCAGTATTAAATCTATACAACGTCTAAAATAATTATTATAAGAAATTATAGTACAAGATAAATTGATGTTGTTTATAAATTTGATAAATATTATTTTTAATTGAAAACTGTTGCAATTAATTAATGAAATATTACAAACAATAATTTAAAAAAAACAAATTAAATAATTTGGATTTTCAAATAATATAATTTTTAAATATATTATTTTAAAATCCAAATTATAAATACACTATTAAATATTATATATGAATAATGACATCTTCATACATTATCAAATTATTCAATTAACTATGAAGTATTAATTAATAATTTACTTTCTAATTTCTTATTTTATTACTATTTATATAACGTATTATTTATTACTATTTATATAATATATTATTTATGACTATTTATATAATATATATTATTTATACTATAAAACATATTTTCTGCATATGTACTTTATACCTATTGTACATTAAGATTTCATCTAAGATTATATATATATTAGTATCATAAATATTTATTTAATTTTTTTTATATTGTAAATTTCTTAGTGCAAATATATATAAAATATAAAATTAATTAAATTAATAAAATATAAAAATATTAATGTAAGAAATATTATTTCTTGGTTAAATTATATACTTTACTTGTATTAAAATTCTTCAAATAATAATTGAATATTAGTACAAATCAAAATAAATATTAATTGTAATGAAGTGAAATATATTTAAATCAGGTATTTATCTATTGTACATGTTAT